>CAUYRH010042340.1:0-10409 GCA_963574655.1 Perodicticus potto | reverse complement strand
AAGCGAGTCTCCTGCCTCCACCTCCCAAGTAGCTGAGACTACAGGCGCCCGCCACAACGCCCGGCCATTTTTTGGTTGCAGCCGTCATTGTTGTTTGGCAGGCCCTGGGCTGGATTTGAACCCTCCAGCTCAGGTGTACGTGGCTGGCGCCTTAGCCGCTTGAGCCACAGGTGCCGAGCCCCAAAATTTACTTTTTAAGGCTGAATAATGTTCTGTTGTATACGTATACCACATTTGATTTATCTGCTCATTGGTCAGTAGTCACTTGGGTTGCTTCTACAATTTGGCTATTGCTTTTTTTTTTTTTTGAGACAGAGTCTCACTATGTCTCCCTCGGTAGAATGGGGTGGTGTCACAGCTCACAGCAACCTCCAACTCTTGGGCTTAAGTGATTCTCTTGCCTCAGCCTCCCAGGTAGCTGGGACTACAGGCGCCCACCACAACGCCAGGCTATTTTTTGGTTGCAGTTGATTAGCTGGCCTGGGTCAGGTTTGAACCCACCATCTTTGGTGTGTGTGGCTGATGCTTTAACCACTGTGCTACAGGCACCAAGCTTATCTAAAATACTTCAATATGTAATTGGTATAAAAGATTATGAAACACTTTCAGTTTTTTTTTTGAGACAGAATCTCACTATGTCGCCCTTGGTAGAGTGCATTGTGTGTCATAGCTCACAGCAACCTGAAGCTTTTGGGCTTAAGCAATTGTCTTGCCTCAGCCTCCCAAGTAGCTGGGAGTACAGGTGCCTGCCACAACACCCAGCAATTTTTTGTTGCAGTTGTCGTTGTTTAGCTGGCCCAGGCTGGGTTCGAACCTGCTACCCTTGGTGTATGTGGGTGTCGCCGTAACCACTGTGCCACGGGTGCCAAGCCGAAACATTTTGCATTTTTAAACACTGAAATTCGTTGTGTATTTTACTCTTAGAGTACTTTGCAGGCACTTAATAGCTGCATGCAGTTAGTGACTAGTGAATTAGCACAGTTAATAGAACTTTCAGAATCTGCTGCCTCTCTTCCCCCTTTCCATTGTATTTCAGTCTTTTATATTGTCTTCTTTTCCCCTATGTATCACTACCTCCTTTCTTTCTGGGCCTTTGCAAATGCTGCTCATGACTGACGTAATAGTAAAAATTTATTGCAGGTTTATCAATGCATAATGCATCATCTATTTGGAAAAATTTCACAACTTTATGCTGAAATTACTATTATACTTTTTTTTTTTTTTTTGCATTTTTTTTGGCTGGGGCTGGCTTTAAACCCACCACCTTTGGTATATGGGGGCGGTGCCCTACTTCTTTGAGCCACAGGCGCCGCCCAACTATTATACTTTTTAAGAAATAAAAATACTGAGATTCACATTAATAATCATACACATAATAAGTAGTAGAGCCTAGATTCAAACCCAGGCTCTTCAGGGCAGTGCCTGTAGCTCAAAGGAGTAGGGCACCAGCCCCATATGCCAGAGGTGGTGGGTTCAAACCCAGCCCCGGCCAAAAACCAAAAAACAAACAGATTCTCAAACCCAGGCTCTTCAAACTTTGGAGTCCACACCTAATCACTGCTCCATTGCTTTTGACTTTTGTCTGGCTGGCTTTTCAGCCTTTAAAAGTTTAGTTAAGACCTGAATGTGGTGGTGTTTGAAGGCAGCCTGGGCAATAGCAAGATGGCCATATCTTTTTCTGAAAAAAGTTTGTTTAAATGTTAGTTCATGAGAGGGTGATTGAACTCACCACTATAAATTAGATCAAGTGTCATCTCTTATACCATATTGTGGTTATATGGACTATTGCCCTCCCCAATTTCCCTCCCTCCAAAATTGTAAGAACCTCAAGGGTAGCGACTGGTTTGCTTACCTTCTAATATCATGATGCCTGGCATTGTTGCCTAGGCACATTGAATAGTACAAGTATTTATTGACTAAATGAACAAATAGTGTTTTAGAAGATTTATTTGCAATGTTTTGTACTTATTTGGGAATATTTTACCAATGAGATTTACTTGAAAGAATATTTTTAGTCTAATTAAATGTCTAATGGTATTATTTCAATTGCTTTTTCATGCCAGCAGCTTCCACTATAGAAAGCAGTGAGGCTCTGTGCCTGTGACTCAAGCAGCTAAGGCACCAGCCACATACACCTGAGCTAGTAGGTTCAAATCCAGCCCAGGCCCGCCAAACAACAATGCCGGCTGCAACCAAAAAATAGCTGGCTGTTGTGGCAGGCACCTGTAGTCCCAGCTATTTGGGAGGTGAAGGCAGGAGACACGCTTGAGCCCAGGAGTTGGAGGTTGCTGTGAGCTGTGATGCCACAGCACTCTACCCAGGGCGACAGCTTGAGACTCTGTCTCAAAAAAAAAAAAAGAAAGAGATGTGAGATGATGGACACCATGTTAATTAGCTTGATTTAATCATCTCACACATTACATATATGTATCAAAACATTGTGGGCGGTGCCTGTGGCTCAGTGAGTAGGGCGCCGGCTCCATATGCCAGAGGTGGCAGGTTCAAACCTAGCCCCGGCCAAAAAAAACCCAAAACATTGTACCCCATAAATGAATACAATTATAATTTCTCAATTAAAAATGATAATTTAAAAAGTGAAGTTAAATTATGAAAAACTTAGTAAATTGAGATCGGGACCTATTTTAGAGACCGAGGTTGGTCTTTATAAGTTTTAGAGACCGAGGTTGGTGTTTGATGTAAAAACTGTTAGAATATTGTAAGTTTGAGGCTTGGCGCCTGTGGCTCAAGCGGCTAAGGCGCCAGCCATGTACACCTGAGCTGGCGGGTTCGAACAACAACAATGACTGCTGCAGCCAAAAAATAGCTGTGCGTTGTGGCAGGTGCCTGTAGTCCCTGCTATTTTTGAGGTGGAGGCAAGAATATCGCTTGAGCCCAAGAGTTGGAGGTTGCTGTGAGCTGTGCCAGAGCACTGTACCCAGGGTGACAGCTTGAGGCTCTGTCTCAAGAAAAAAAAGAGTAAGTTTGGAAAAAGTGTGTATTTTATAGTATATTATTAGAAGATCTGTACTTTGGTTTTTCCAGGTAAATTTATGTGATTATGAGTTCTGTAGGTATGACAGTAACAGACTGCTTGGTTAAGCAGCTGCTATACAGATGTCTAGATTCAGGTATGTTTTTGTTAAAACTTTTTTTTTGAGACAGTCTCACTCTAGCCTAGGTTAGAGTACTGTTGTATCTTCATAGCTCATGGGCAACTTCAAACTCCTGGGCTCAAATCATCCTCTAGTCTCAGCCTCCTGAGTAGCTGGGCCTATGACATCCCAACTAATTTTTAATATTTTTAGTAGAGATAGGGCCTCACTCTTACTGAGGCTGGTCTCAGACTTTGGACCGCATGTGATCCTCCTTTCGTGGAATCACAGTGTGCTGGGATTACAGGTGTGAGCTACTATGCTTTTTTTAACCTTTAAAGTTATTTCCAGTTTTCTTTAAGGCTTTAATTCTTATATTTAAAAGTACAGAATGAAAGGAAGAAATAAATATATTTCGCGTGTTATTACTTTAAAATTAGAAAATTTGAATGATGTAGAAAAGTATGAAATAAATAGGGGCCAGCTCAGAAAAAAAGGTTTTTTTAGTGATTCTGACCAGAAAGGTGTTTATTCGTATAACCATGTATATTTTTTGTTTCTGTTAAGCAAATGGGGTCACTACCCACACTTTCCTTTACCTTACTCTCTACTTGTATTATCTTGGTCCATGTAAATGTAGCTTATTTGGCTTCTTATTTATGTTTTATTGTTTTGGTTTATTGTTTTGAGAAAGAAAAAAATGTGTTCGCATGTTACTGGCTTTTACGTATTTTTACGTATTCGGTCATTAAACATGAAATGTCCACATTGAAATGTTTATTATATCTCAAACAAGAAGTCGTACGGTTAATAGCAAAGTATATGTCTAAACTATCAGCACAGTTTTGCCATCATCTTAACAGTAGCATGTTTATGCTAGCAGTGAAGAAGCCTGGAGAGTGAGTGGCGATGAAATCATAAAAGGCATTTTGTACAGCTTAATGAGAATTGAATATTTTTCCTTTCAAGAAATGGTCTGGAAAAAGTGGTGATTTGCTGATTTGTTTCGACAAAGTTCAGTTTCTCGGTTGGTGCAAGATTTGGTAAATACAGTAGATGACAGAGTTTCTAAGTCTAACTTCTGTAGTTTGAGCAGATTGTGTGACACGTCGTTGAACATTGTCTTATGAAAGGATTGGCCTGTCTCTGTTTCCAGAGGAAATAAGCAGTCATAAGCATCCTCATCATTTCTTTGATTTGGCTGCAGTAGACATCTCTGGAATCGATAAACTAAGTTTCATGAAGCTGTCGTGGATAATACCAGTGTTGGACCACCAAATAGATACCATTAGTTTTTTTTGGTGTCTATTTGATTTTGGACTGTGTTCAGCACTTTATCCAACCATAATGCTGAATGCTTGTGATTGTAAAAAAGAATCCATTTTTCATCACATAGCAATAGTATGGTGTGGAAATGGTTGACTTTATGTCATGAGAGCAAAGAAAAGCAAGCTTCAAGACAGTTCTCTTCTGATGCTCATTTAATTCATGTGGTATCCTTATATCCAGCTTCTTTATGTTGCTGATTTGTTTCAAGTAGTTCAGTATTGAAATGATAATATCAGACTTTGCTGCTAATTCACGAGTAGGTTGAGATGGATTTGCTATTCCTACAGCTTTCAGCTCATTATTAACTACCTTGGTCTCATGGTAGGTCGCCATGTGGATCATTTTCAAGATTAAAATCTTAAGAATGGAACTTCTCAAACGAACAGTGCATTCATAAGCCTCATCCTTCCCAGACACTCTGTTGTTACTTCAGGCTGTCTGTGCTGCTGCATTGGTTCCATTATGGAACTAGTATACAAAAGCAATATGAATTTTTGACTTATCCGTGGTTTCACCAAAACTGCTCTTAAAAACATTCGAAAGATAGTCAAAAGCCAAAAATGTACGATTGAAAGAATGAGAATGTACTTTAATGATAAAAAGAAAAAAAAAAAAAGAAGTGTTTAAATTAAATGTCAGGAAACTTTCAAACTTAGTACCTAAGGAAATAGGACATTTCTTGCTTAATAACCTAGTATATTGAAATATATTCTGCATGTTGGAGAGAGCACAAACCTTGGAATTGGAGAAATCTGATTTTGGGCAAGGAGCTTTATTCATCTAACCTCACTGGCTATTTTAACATGTAATGCGGTAGAACCTCTGTTAAGTTGGCCACCCAAGGGATGGTTACGGTAAGGTAGAACCTCTGTAAGTTGGCCACCCAAGGGACTGTAACAAAATGGTTAACTTATGAAGGTGGTTAAGATAAGGAATTAGGCCTACTGTACTAATATGTATGTGTAGTGCATGTCTGGTTTATCAAAGGTGAGCTTGAGGTGGTCATTGTAGGGAGGTATTCAGCTATAGAGGTTTTTGTATACTCGTTGTAGTTTTTTCTTATACTCGACATCCTTTATATAAGGTTTATGCAGTGTTTTCGGTAGTGGTACTAACTTCAAGGTTAAATATCAGACATGCGGAGTGTTAACAACTATTGTATATAGATATGATTTATTAAGTATGGACATTTCTTGAAGTAATATTAGCAATATTGAGTAAATTGATTCAGAAATAGTCTTGTGGCTTAAAATACTGAAATAGCAAAGGTTTGAATATAGTTGTATATCATTCAGGCAACTATTTAGAAAATTCTAGGTAAATGCTATAAATGCGTGGTTCTGCAAAAAAAGAAATTAATGTGAATTTTTTTTTTTTTAAGACAGCCTCACTTTGTGGCCCTTGGTAGAGTGCTGTGGCATCATAGCTCATAGCAACCTCAAACTCTTTGGCTCAAGTGATCCTCTTGCCTCAGCTTCCCAAGAAGCTGGGATGATAGGTGCCCACTACATCACCAGGCTGTTTTTAGAGACAGGGGTCTTGCTCTAGCTCTGGTTGGTCTCAGATTCCTGAGCTCAGGCGATCCTCCCGCCTTGGCCTCCCTGAATGCTATGCTAGGATTACACGGGTAAGCCACCATGTCTGGCAGTGTGTATGTTTTATTTTCAGAGTCTACCAAGTTTTGTTTTTGATAGGTTGTAAGATTTTTCTATTTTTTTCTGTAGCTATTTAGTAGGGAAAGATGTAGACAGGCTGTTTAAAGGCAAGTGTGGAGTTGAGGATAATTTTAAAGGATGGCAGTGTTTTTAGCTAACTTAAAGTCAGATTAACTCAGTTTAAAAAGTGTTCATAATTCAGACTTTATTCTTACATAATTAAGTTTGTAATATTTGAATGTCTATGTGAGTATTGTACCCGATTCCATTATATTCCATATATCTCTTGCTTCACCCCTCAGTCCTATAGAATACAATCTCCATTTTACTGGTGAGGAAACCCAGGTAGGCAACATCCCCCATTCAGGCCAGCATGTCTCAAAAACATTTTTTATAATGTGGTCATGCTTTGATTCTCCCCTGTGTATGTCTCATTTTTCTTCCCCAGAACAATCCAAGAACAGGGAGTAAGCAAAGTGAGCCCTCAGACAGCTGAGATTGGCATCTTAAAAGTTGATGTATTAAATCTTAGGTATTTTCTTTACAGGACAGAATTCAGATTCTTTGAGTTTTCTTTACAGTTCTAATGTATGTGCTGCCGAAGTGAGCACTCACTGAACTTTCTATTCAAAATAGCAAATATATGGAGAAGAGAAGGTATGTTATCAAAACAAGAACTGACAGTCTGGTAAAAAAGCAGGTATAAGGGGCTGGCACAGTGATTCATGCGTATAATCCCACCTCTTTGGGAAACTGAGACAGGAGGATTGCTTGAGGCCAGAAATTCGAGACCAGCCTGGGTAACACAGTGAGACTCTGCCTAAACCCAAAGTTAAAAAATACTAGCTGGGTGTGGTACCGCATGCTTGTAGTCCTGGGGAGGCTAAGTGGGAGAATCTCTTGCAAGTCTACAGTGAGCTCCATGATTGTACCATTCCACTCCAGCTTGGGTGGTTACAGAGTGAGACTCTTGTCTGTTAAAAAAAAAAAGGCAGCTGCAGGACACTTTGACAGTCTGGAACAGTTATCACTATACTGCAGAACAGCAGGTAATTTTCACCTGCATGATTCAGCATTATCAAAAAATTAAATAGTTTTGGTGCTACACGGGGTAAACTTCAGTTAGCTGGAAGAGTCCAATGGCGTGAAGCACTTGACTTACAGATGATCTTGAGAAATGAGGAGCTAGTGAATGTTTTGTACATGCTGGATTGACTTTTGTTTTTTTTTTTTTTTTTTTGAGACAGAGCCTCAAGCTGTCACCCTGGATAGAGTGCTGTGGCATCCACAGCTCACAGCAACCTCTAATTCCTGGGCTCAAGCGAGTCTCTTGCCTCCGCCTCCCAAGTAGCTGGGACTACAGGCGCCCACCACAACGCCCGGCCACATTTTGGTTGCAGCTGTCATTGTTGTTTGGTGGGCCCGGGCTGGATTTGAACCCACCAGCTCAGGTGTACGTGGCTGGCGCTTTAGCCCATTGAGCCACAGGCGCTGAGCCTGGATTGACTTTTGAAATCATTAAATTGGATATTCAGGATGCATTACAATGCTTATTCTTGTTGTTATTGAGGAAGAGTTTAGTAATTCTCAGTTTTCAACTCTTCTGGCCTGTAGGTTATTGTAAGACCAGAGTAGGGTGTGGATTTGTAGTAAATAGCATCCTTGAAGGCCCATTCTATCATGTGTTTTTCGTTTTGAGTTAATGGTGGCTACATGGGCTTAAGGACAAAAATAAATATACCCGGGTAGTCCAATGGAAATTGTAAAAAATCCTTCCTTTATGGTTCTTGTAATTGCCTAGATAGATGACAGTATTTTGTATAATTTGCTGTAAGTTTATGTTTCTGCAGAAGGATATTTGTCAATGGGCTGCCTGTGTCTTGAGATTTTCTAAGATTGCTAAGTTTTTCTGTGTTATTGCTACTTAGCTTCTAATTTTTGTTTTTGTCTACTAAAATAGATAAAATAGACATGGAAGTTAAGTTCAAACGTTAAAAGATAAAATTTCTTTTTTTTTTTTTTTTTTTTGTAGAGACAGAGTCTCACTTTATCGCCCTGGGTAGAGTGCCGTGGCGTCACACAGCTCACAGCAATCTCCATCTCCTGGGCCCAGGCGATTCTCCTGCCTCAGCGTCCGAAGTAGCTGGAACCACAGGTGCCCACCACAATGCCCGGCTATTTTTCTGTTTTTTGCAATTCGGCGGAGGCTGGGTTTGAACCCGCCACCTTCGGTATATGGGGCCGGCGCCCTACTCGATGAGCCACAGGCGCCGCCCAAGAGATAAAATTTCTAGAAAATTTGAAGCCAGTGTAAACAAATTATTCTCAATGATCTTTCCTTTTTTTAGAGAGCAAAGTAGAAGTTTAAGAACATTTGCCATAGGGGAAAATTTTTAGTTTTCGATATCCGGTCTTAACTGTCTCTGCCTGATATGATGGTTGTGGACGATCATATCTTCTTCTTGGGTGTTTATCTCTGCTGTTATTTCCATGTCTTATGACCAGTGTTGTCTGCTACCTAACACTAGTGTCTCTTCATTCCGATGACCTGCCCAAGACAAGGCATATTTTAACTATCCACAACGTGAATCACTTGAAATTGAAATGCCCAATAAAATTGGCTACTTGTGTTTTTAACTTGCTTCTGTTTCTTAAGGGCATTTGTAGTCAGCTTTTTAAAGCTACTTTTATTAAAGTGTAGCAGAGAAGAATACATTCATCATAAATGTACACCTCCATGTATTAACATAAAGGCCCAGAAAGTAGAACGTTACCATTTCCCACAAAGTCACCTTGTCATTTCTTACAAACCTGAAGGTAACCAGTATTCTCACTTTTGACACCATAGATTTTGTTCCTTCCCCCTTTTAACTTTATATAAATGAAGTTACACAGGCTAGCTTCATTTCTCATTAGCTTCTTTCGCTCTTTGTTGAGGGTGATCCATGATGACATGTGGCTATAGTTCATTTACTGTCATTGTGTATATTTACTTAACTGAATATACCACAATTTGTTCTATAGTTGAAGAATATTCAAGTGGTTTTTCTATTTTTGGTGACTTACAAGTAAATGGTAATTTGAAATTCCTAGAATGTTTTCCTTTTCCTTTTTCCCCCTTTAAATGTATTGCCTAGGCTGTATGTAATACAGTGATGTAATCATAGTTGTTTTTAACCTGTAGCTCCTGGACTCAAGTGATCCTCCCGCCTAAGCCTCCTGAGTAGGTGGGTGCAGCTGCACCCAGCCTGGAAAAATTGTTGTTAGACTTAGGGGCAGGCAATAGTTCTTAAACCTCAGATTGCTGGGCCCCAACCCCAGAGTTTCTTACTGGTTGGTCTGGGTGAGGCCTGAGAATTTGCATTTCTAACTGCTTGCTTAGTAATGCTGATGTTAACTCATTTGGGGAGCTCTTGGGGCAGGTTTTCCTCAATGTGGGCAATATTCTTTGTTGTTGAGGCAGTCCTTTGCATTGTAGCTAATTTAGCAGCATCCCTTCTACCAACCCACTACATACCAGTGGGACTCACCCCTGTTGAGACAACCAGAAATGTTTGTTAGCAGCGCCCATAGTTCAGTGGGTAGGTGCCGGCCACATGCACCAGGGCTGGTGGGTTCGAACCAAGCCCGGGCCTGCTAAAACAAAAAAAGAGCCGGGCATTGTGGTAGGCGCCCGTAGTCCCAACAACTTGGGAGGCTGAGGCAAAAGAATCGCTTGAGCCCAAGAGTTTGAGGATGCTGTGAGTTGTGATGTCAAGGCACTCTACCAAGGGCATCAGAGACTCTATCTCATTAAAAAAAAGAAAGAAAGGGGCGGCGCATTTGGCTCATCGAGTAGGGTGCCGGCCTCAATATACTGAAAGGGGCGGGTTCAAACCCAGCCTCGGCCGAATTGCCAAAACAGAAAAATATCTGGGCGTTGTGGCAGGTGCTTGTAGTCCCAGCTACTCAGGAGGCTGAGGCAAGAGAATCGCCTAAGCCCAGGAGTTGGAGGTTGCTGTGAGCTGTGTGACGCCACAGCACTCTACTGAGAGTGATAAAGTGAGACTCTGTCTCTAACGAAAAGAAAAAAGAAAGAAAGTAATGTCTGTATACAGTGATTTTTCATCCTACGTACTGTGAAAATTTTTAAAGATCATTAATTATTTTTGAAAGAAGTTCAGTGCATAGTTAAGTGTGTATATATATATATATTTTTTTTAACTCGTGTTTTGATCTGCGTAACTTCAGTGTGCTCTGGAAGTTTAACTATAGGTTCAAGTGTGCTGTGAGATAAAGAAGCATGAAAATCACTGCTCTCTAGACATTGCCAAATGCCTTCTTTTGTCCCTGT
>CAUYRH010042338.1:0-13595 GCA_963574655.1 Perodicticus potto | reverse complement strand
CTCTTCTCTTCCCTTCCTCCACTCCCTCCCTCCCTCCTATCCTTTCTCTGTTCTCCCTTTCCCCCACCTCGCTCCCTCCTTCTCTCTCTCTCTTCTCTTTCCTTCCACCTCCCAACCATGTACTAGGTCATTAATTGTTCTCATATCAGAATTGAGTACATGGGATTCTTGCTTCTCCATTCTTGTGATGCTTTACAAGAATAATGTGTTCCACTCCCATCCATGTTAATACAAAAGAGGTAAAGTCTCCATCTTTTTTAATGGCTGAATAGTATTCCATATTATGCATATACCTCACACAGCTTGTTAATCAATTCTTGGGTTAGTGTCTGGAGAGTGAGCTGTGAGATGGCAGAGCCCTCACGGCCTGGGGAACATTCAGAGAATGACCCCTCAACTGCTTCTTCTGTGTTCCCCAAACAACCATATTCCTTTCTTCATGCCCCCTCTGCCAGAAACCAAGTAGTCTTTTCTTTGTCTAGTTAACTATGCAGAGAGCCTGGAGATCTCTCCCTTCTTTCTCCTTGTCATATGCTAATGAAGTTGAGTAGAAACTACTAAGTCACATAGTTCTTCCTTTGTTTTGCTACCTATGCAGAGATCCTTGTGACCTCTCCCTTCTTGCTTCTTGTCATATGTTAATGAATTTGAGTAGAAACTATTAAAAGGATGATTTGTCTCTATTCTAATCATTCACAGTTTCCACTCATATTGTAAGACCAAAAATATGTCTTTTGTTTATGCTACTTCCCTGTAGAGAACCCTCTACCGATACTATAAAATAAAGCTGATTTTGTGCTTTGATGCTGGATGCAGCCATCAGCTCAGTCAGTGTTTCTGATCCCATCTTTCATTTCTGTGTCTTCTCTTATGCTCTACTTTTCTCAGTCCTCACCAGTTCCACTCTGGTTCGCTCCCCTTCCCCATACTTGTTTGCGACATTGGTGGGCATTTAGGCTGTTTCCAAATCTTGGCAATTGTAAATTGAGCTGTGATAAACAGGCTAATCCAAGTGTCCTTATGGTAAAAGGATTTTTTTCCATTTGGGTAGATGCCAGGTAATGGGATTGCAGGATCAAATGGGAGGTCTAGCTTGAGTTCTTTGAGGTTTCTCCATACTTCCTTCCAAAAAGATTATATTAGTTTGCAGTCCCACCAGTAGTGTAAAAGTTTTCCCTTCTCTCCACTCTTGCTAGGGTTAGATTGTATCTCAGGGTGGTTTTGATTTGCATTTTTCTAATCATTATGGATGATGAGGATTTTTTCCTATGTTTGTTAGCCATTCATCTGTCTTCTTTTGAGAAGGTTCTATTCATCTCTTTTGCCCATTTATATATGGGATTATTGGCTTTTTTTTAATGTTGATTAATTTGAGTTATCTGTAGATCCTGGTTATCAAGCTTTGGTCTGATTCAAAATATGTAAACATCCTTTCCCATTGTGTAGATTGTCTATTTGCTTTGGTTCTTGTCTCCTTAGCTGTACAGAAGCTTTTCAGTTCAATTAAGTCCCATTTGTTTATTTTTATTGTTATTGCGATTGCCACTGATACCGGAATTTTGCACTTCGGTAGGTCCTTGGTCTCGAGAATTTGAAGAATGAATCCGCAGACCACAGATCAATGGCAAGACACGACTTTTATTAGAAGTTGGAAAGGAGTAAAGAAGAAGTAAAAAGGGCCAGAGCTTCTGGAAGGGGGAAAGAACTTAAGAACTCACTCAGGAGTCTCCAAGTGGGCTCTTTTATCTAGGGGTCTTAAGTCTAGAGGATTACACATGGCTGGCAGTTGGTAGATGGAAATGAATGCATTAACAAATGAATGAATGAAGCTCCTCCTTCACTAGGGCAAGGTTATCAGGTCCTTTACAGTCTTTGCCCCTGAGAAAGGATTAGGGTGTGTGCTCTTACCCAAAGTAGAACTACCCCCAAACCATCACAGGCTGCTTTGTTCATGATCTTATCAGAGCTCAGAGGGTAGGTATATCCTGAAAATGGCAGTCTGCTTATGCCTGGAAATTGGGGTCTGACTTCTGAGCTCACCTGGGCCTAGAGAATGGGGGGCTCCCTGTCTAGCCCTGAGTGGTAGAATCTTGTATCACCACAGAAGTCTTCTTCATAAAGTCTTTCCCCTGGCCAATATCTTCAAGTGTTTTTCCTATGCTTTCTTTAAGGAATTTTGTTATATTATGCCTTAAATTTAGGTCTTTTATCTATCTTGAATCAATTTTTGTGAGTAGAGAAAGGTGCAGATCCAGTTTCAGTCTTTTTCATGTGGATATCCAGTTCTCTCAGAACCATTTATTGACTAGGGATTCTTTCCCCCAGTGTATGTTCTTATTTGGTTTATCAAAGATTAGGTGGCTATAAGATGCTAGTTTTATTTCCTGGTTTTCTATTCGATTCCAAATGCCTATGTCTATTTTTGTGTCAATACCATGCTGTTTTGACCACTATGGCCTTGTAGCACAGCCTAAAGTCTGGTATGCTGATGCCCTTGGCTTTGTTTTTATTACTAAGAACTGCCTTGGCTATATGGGGTTTTTCCTGGTTCTGTACAAAATGAAGAATTATTTTTTCCAAGTCTTGAAAGTACAATGTTGGTATTTTAATAGTGATGGCATTCAATGTGTATATTGCTTTGGGAAGTATAGACATTTTAACAATGTTGATTCTTCCCAGCCATGAGCATGTTATGCTCTTCTATTTGTTAATATCTTGTGCTATTACTTTTCTTAGGGTATTGTAATTTTCTTTATAGAGGTCCTTCCTCTCTTTTGTTAGATATATTCCTAGGTATTTCATTTTCTTTGAAGCTATGGTGAAGGAGGTTGTGTCCTTATTCTATTCCTTTCATTAATATTGGAACTTTTCAATATACTTTCAAAACTCCTCTTTATTTTTCCATCACTATTTCTCTGTGCTATGATCCAGATAAATTTTTACTATAATATTCCAATGGACTTATTTTTTTATTGTGTCTAGTGTAAAGTTTATAATGTATATTGCGACAAGTTAAAAACTTAGTAACCTTCTATATAAATTCAAAAATCTTTCATTTTTATTTATATCTGCCTGTTTTTGCTTCATGAATACCTATTTTCATTTTATAATTTTTTATTTGTTAAGATGAAATTAATAACAGTATTCCTTTGAACAAATTCAACATATATCAATTATTTTTCAGGCTGTTATCTGAAGTTAAATTTACTTTGATCAACTTGATAATAGGCTATCAAGGCGAATGGAATATATTTTGTTTCTTTTTTTTCCTCTCTGCCCACATTTTTCTAATCTCTGAAGTTTTCCCAACTGGCCTCTATGTCCTTAGTACAGAACCAACTCTTAGGGGCTCCTGTTCTACAGTGGTATAAAAGGTGGTATATATGTTTATATAATCATTATTCTGGTGAACTACTTTGTTCAATTTCTAGTCAGGAGACACTCCTTGTTCCCACCTCTTGAGTCCCAGCTGGCTACAACAGAATCCCAGTGGAAGCGCTACTAACTTCAAAACATGATTTTTGACTATTGTTTTTTATCTAGTGGGAAATACTTGTAGTTTACTTTGAGCCACAGGGGCCAAACTCTGACTGCTTTTGTTTACTTCTGGGTCTAAGTCCAAAAGTCCTGTTTATGATTAGTTTTTCCTCTTCTGATCTTTAGAGATGCTTGTTCCAGTGCTAACTTTTATCATTTCTAATTTTATAGTTTATTGCTTAATATCATGAGTAGAATAGAAATATGTCTTAAATATCACAAAGTCATAGGATTTTTATGGGATATTCCTGTACGTCATTTTGTACACACTTTGTGATTAACCATTTATCTACCCAATGGCAAGTAACTTCACTTTATTTCACTTTACTTCATCTCTACACACTTAGGTAATGCTGGCAAAAATATACACCAATTTTAAGCTCATGACCTTATTTTCAGAATAAAATTTTGTTTCACCTTGCTGATCCTCCCAAGTCTCTAAATTGCAGAGCTAAACAAATTTTCAGAACCAGAAAAACTTCAAGACACAGGTAAACTTAACCTAGAATAAAATTTAGAATAGATAATACAAAACCATTTTAATAGGTGTATAAAATCTTTGCAAAACCAATGTTATAAAAATAGCAATCATTACTTAATGAGTACTAACTTTTTTATACATAATTTATGTACAATTCATTTAATGCTTACAACAAAGCTTTCATAGACCCTTTAAGCCCTGGGAGAAACTATATCTTTAGCTAAATTTATTTGTTAAAGACAATTCGGTTAGTAGCTGAACCCAAATTTGTATGGTTTCTTAGCTCATAACCTTGACTGTATTACCAGTACTCCTTGGCCATATGATGTATCATTTGGAACTCTTTTGAGAGTGTACAAACCAAAAGAAGAGATGGTGACCCATGTAACTGGGAAAATGAGATAGAACTGGCTTTAAAAACAGCCCTACCGGCTGGGCATGGTGGCTCATGCCTGTAGTCCCAGCGCTGTAGGAGGTCGAGGCGGGTGGATTTCCAGTGCTCACAGAGTTGGAGACCAGCATAAGCATGAGTGAGCCAGAGTTAAAGACCCCATCTCTACCACCAGGAAAGAACACTGCCAGGAGTTGTGGCAGGCGCCTGTAATCCCAGCTACTTGGGAGGCAACTGGCATGAGGAATCACTACAAGGAAGGACAATGAAAAAAAACAAACAAACAAACAAAAACAAAACAAAACAAAACAGCCCTACCTACACTTAAGCAACATCAGTGGGATGTGGTTTCTCCTGCCAATGGTTGAACTCTCCTTCATATGTTGGCTTTAATCTCTAAATCTAGGTAGTAGCAGAATCACTACAGCAGTGATAGCCTCACATTTTTTTAGGATCAGGTGTCAGGAAAAAGAATAATATTCTCTTCCCAGAAGCACTCACACTTGCCTTACAATTACTCAGAATGGAGCAACTCAAGTCTTTAGTCCATTTTTATCCCAACAATGAGACCAGGAGAATTCTATGTGATGATTGACCTACTCCCAAGTACTATATCCCATCTCTGTAGACGCAGGATGGAATCAAACCCAAATGGATTTGCTGTCCCTACATTGTCAGCATATACCAGAAAACTGTTCATGGTTGCTAGAAGACTAAAATATGATACATGTCCACCTCGGTTGTGACTAACGGTGGAGAATATTTTACTATTAAAATATTTATTAGCATCAAATTTCTCCTATTTCTTCAAGAAGAATTCAGATTTGTAAAATGTACACATGAGCGGGGGAAATGATCAGTATTGAAAATACTCTTGGGAGGACATTGCTCTGGAAGCACAGAGTGAGGCAGTATTACTAGTCTAAATTGATGGCTGCCTTTTATTCACCTGAAAGAAGAGATGTGGATGAGCAGCAGCTGAGGAGGAGGTATGAGGGATGCTTAGCTTGATTGAGAAAGGTTAATTACATGTGAAATGAGGCTGGGATTCAGAGGATGTTTGCTCTAGATTTTGTGTAATGTTATATTAACACTGGGATTCTCTTTATTCTATTAACAAAATAAACTCATTTTGTTTGGTTTCATTTTGCAGTTGCTTTAATCCCACTGAACATTTATACTATTATTTAATTTTACGAAACGTTTGTGGATAGTAAAATACCTATAGAATTAAGCAACTGCAGGATATTAAAGACATCCAGTTCTTACAGAGATTTGATCTGCTAATTAGCCACACCAATTTTATGGATCATTGCATCTCACTTAAAATGTATTGTTATACGTTTATAATCTTCCCATAATGAGCTTTTATTGAGTGCATGAGCCAACTTCTGTGTGATGCACAAGAGAAATTCCTCTCCTTCCTCCACCTAAATGTTATCTTTGTAGACCTAGTAAATCACAACAACATTCCAGTGAAAATAGTCCTCTTGGCGTTATTAAATGGCTTATTTGAGACTATGATGGAAAATACAAATACTTGAGGAGGGAAGAGTCAGAATACTATCCAAAGAGGCTCAGCAAAAGAGGCAGGTGGAGAGGAAGAAAGCTCCCATCTAATAAACTGATAACCAATATAATAAATTCATAGGGAAAACACATAGCAGTCCAATATTCTTCCATTACTACAGTGATTTTATGCTGTCTTTTGCATTTCAGCTTTTTTCCTACTTAAATGGGATAAACTACATTTTTCTAGTTTCTCAACGGGGATGTTAGTTTTCACCATTACTTACTGATTTTTGAAGTACATTTTTAAAATGTTAGTTTAGCTACTTCTTGAATTAAATAGTTGGGTTGAAAGGCTACTGATAATGTTAAACTTTACTGGAGCCCTGTGCTCCTAGAGAATGGTGGTGATCAAAAAATTATCTCCAACCATCAGTGTTTTAAGAAATGGCTTACTGCAAAGAGCCACCCTTCCCTGTAAGACTTAGATAAAACTCATGAGTTAATGCTTATTTACCTATGACAGGGCTTTCCACAGATCTTCCAAATTCTTATTCTTTATTTTGATTGACCTATATGGACAAAAGGCCCACTAAAACTTGGTCAGGCTTCTCTCCCTTCCTCAGTGCCATGAACCTAGACTTACCCCTAGGCATTTGAATGTGGAACAATCTATCCTTAATGGTCACTCTCAAGGATCAGCTGATCTGAGGGAAAAATAATCCTGATTAAATGTGTATTTTTGCTCCCTGGCTCCTCCCATTCCATATACCAAGTTCTTTTCAGCCTTGTAAACAATTCTCCCAATAATAGAAAAGCCATTTGCTGTCTGATTCTTGAGGCACTTGGAGATTTCATGGTTGGAGCATTCTCTTTATTACCATTAATAGTCATCCTCTTAGGTTTCAATAGGCTCTTTCCCTCTACTGCAATAATCACTTTGCATAAAAACTTTCCTTACTTAAATGTTGATTCATTCCAGAACATTTGTCAGGATTCATCTGCTAGAGAGAAAAATCTTGTGATAATATTTATTTTATCTTCTTATTTTCATAGAAATTTAATTGCATATTTTCAGAGATTATGATGGTACATATAAAGTTATTAATAAAAAGACATACTACATATTTAAGCACCAAAAAATGCATCATATCACAAATTAGATGTCTCAGTCTCACCACCAATTGCCCTCTTGAATTCTTTTCTCTGTTAATGAATCACTCCGTTCCCTCAGCTACCATATTGGAGATTCCAGTGCTGCCTTTGAATCCTTCCTTAATCTGTTCTCCACAGTCAGTTACCAGGTTACTTGATTCTACTACCTCTTGTTGATGTGCTGCTCAGATTTTCTCCCCATTTCGCTTTAACCTTCTAATCCAAGTTCTCTTCAATACTTCATACCAGTGGTCTGTGTTTCAGTGAGTGTGGATTTAGAGAAAGATGGGGCAGAATGTTTGAGGTAGATACTGGATTTTGAAGTTTGAAGTAAAAACAGGAGTTGCTGTTAGAGCTGAAAGATTTGGGAGCAGGATGGCAAATGGAAGCACAAGGCCATCTTTTGAGAAAACCCTGCTTTTTAAATAAAATGAAGAGAAAAATGTCAAATAACCGATGTAGAGGAATCAAAAGAAAATAAACAAACTTCTGAAGAATCAAATCAAAATCAGAAAGTCAAGAATTATTAAGGCAGTCATTTGTCACATTTGAGACTACTTCACCGTTAGATACGTTCCTGTGTCTGCTGCTTTTCATCTTCATACCTTATTTAAAGTGGTAGGTATTCAAATACTAATGTGAAACCAATATAAAAACAATTACATGCCCATACAAACGATAACACATAAATATAGTCAAGAGGGACTATAGTAAGGGGGACAGGGGAGGCGGGGGGTGGTGATTGGAGGGAGGAAGGAGGGCATTTGGTGGGATCTCAACTAATTTGCACAATGTGAGGCTATTCAGCGCACCCCTTGAGTGAAGGGGTTGTCTATAACTTGAACTTTACCTTGGAAGTGAGTACAATGTAATCTAAAAATGTGTACTCTCATATTAATTTGAAATAAGAATAAAAAATAAACAAAAAATAAAGTGCAGGCGGATGCCAGTGTTCATTGAGTTGGGTGATTCAGGAACGGAGTTGGCAGCTTTCTGTGGGCTGGCAGAGCTCTTCCTCTGTTTATGGACTGGGTTGTTCTGACAGAACAAAGGCCAACCTTTCTGCTTTCTATGAAATTAGTAAGCCTTCAGGATCAGTGGCCAGCTACTATGGCTGTGTTATTCTCCATTCTCCTTGGATTTTAAACCACTGAGTATGAAATACATATTTTCATCAAGAACTTACTAACAAAACACTTTCTAGGACAGTAGGGTTGTGAGGGCAGAGGATGCTAAAAACATTCCTTCTTCTTTTAAACTAGATCCATCAAACTTATAGATAGACATATGATTACCAATCCCAAAGATTAAATTGTCCAGCGACTTTGTCTGCTGGGTTTTACCGTATGACTAAATTTTAGCCAATTGGATGTTTATGGAAATAACAGAGTAAAACTTCGCAATAGTGTCCTAAAAGGGAATGAGCATGTCCTAAATTTGTTCTTTCTCACTTTCCACCACTCTCTGGAATGTTGGTAAGATGCCTTGATGGTGAAAGCTGTATTGGTGAAAATACAGAAGATTCATATTGAGGAAGTCAGAGGCTCCATCTCAGTCCTATCAGTACTGCTTATGCTTAGACCCCTAAAGGAGACAGAAAGATATTTTATCTTGTTTAAGTCACTTTTAATTTGGTATTTGATACAGAATGTGAATATTATGCTAATATCACCTGCATAACTCCTTACTGAATGAATGCGTGAATAAGGCACTGTGTTTTTAAAATTGACCTCTTCCACTCTACCTTGGATTAAAAGACTTGGCCTGGTATAGTTGACTAAGTAGTTTTGCTGGAGGTTACAACCTGGAGGTCCTTGGAATTGGCTTGACACATAGATGCATACTGATTTGCTCATCTATTGTTTTAAAATTAAAATACTGAGCAACATTTATAAATAGCAGATCTTACATGAACATTTCTATTCCAGATCTCTTGAAACATAAGAGGATAAAGCAACGCTCAGCTCACAGGAGTTGAGCTGCATTTGTGCCTTTGGGTCATGCCTGTGCTCTCAAGTTCACTGGTTCACATCTGCTTCACTCATTGGTGTGACTGCCAGCCCATGTGGCCATTTGCTCTTGTGACCTGCCATGTTGTATTCTAATAAAAATAGACTTCTATTGCTGATGAGCATATACTGCTTCACACATACACACACTATCAAAATGGCCAAAGTAAAGCTATTTTACTAGAATGTTCCCTTTTTATGAGCTCATTCAGGTCAGGAGCTAATTACCCTTTATCCTTAGTCCATTATATTCACTCTGGTGAAAAACCACACTTCTAAGCCACTTTATGGCTTCTAATCTAATTGGAGGCGGAACTCGGAGTCTCCTGCTGCATGGGTTAAATTCTTTTTGCTCATGAGTTCTCTTCAAGTCATTTTCTTGGGAGCCATGTTGCTTGTTTCTCTACTCAATAAGTAGACCTTATTAATAATTAGAATTCACATCTAATATGTCACAATTAGGAGGAATTCTCACCCTTCACAACCTAACAAACCCTCAGAAAATCAGCATCTTCATCTGATTTACAATTTATTTATTTGTATAATAAATACTGACCAGGGAGTAAAAATTAATGAATGCTTTGCTAAGAACTGGTTATTAAAAACAAGTTAAAATGAAATTAATTTTTTTTTAATTGGAAGGAATCACAGAACATTTTTAAGAACACTTAATTGAGCTGGGCTCCCATTGTTCAGTGGTTAGAGCACTGGCCCTGTGCACTGGAGATGGCAGTTTTAAACCTGGCCCAGGCCTGCTTAAAAAAAAAAAAAGAAAATACAAATGTCCAGGCGCGATGTCTCATGCCTGCAATCCTAGCACTCTGAGAGATCAAAGTGGGTAGCGTCTCTACTGAAATAGAAAAAACTGAGGCAAGATGATCACTTGAGCCCAAGAGTTGGAGTTTAGTGTGAGCTATGATGCCATGGCACTCTACCCAGGGCGACAGAGAGACTCTGCCTCAAAAAAAAAAAAAAAAAGATAAATAAAAAAAGAATACTTACTTGAGAGGGATGGGGAAGAGATGAGGAATAATAACTGAAAGGGACTGCTTATACTTCACGTTTTAGAATTTTAACTCCATATATGTTACATAAAAATACAAATAAATGTCCTGATACCAAGATATCTACCCGAGGAGATTTAGGGCACTTTACTCTTTTAGAAAATTTAAAAAAATGTAATAACAAGAAAGTATACCTGAGGCATTATGAAGTAAAAAATGTGTTACATAATAGTATATTAATAATATAATTCTATTTATGTAACAAATCCTTTATTTTCATATGTACATATGTACATGTAAAAGCTTTGAAAATGGAAGAAATGACACAAAATAAAGATGACCAATGAGAAGGAGAACACATGAAACAGAAAACAAAAAGGACCTTCACATTGACTTTGGGCACTTTTATACTATTTCTGAATGTCCTATATCACTTGTGTAATTTTTAAAAGTTATTAATATTTAGATGCAAATCATAACCCTGAACCAATAATTCTCTTTCTGAGAATATACTTTAATTATTCTCAGCATAGCAAAACAAATTATACAAATAACTTAGAAAAATATTTTTGTTTTGAGAAATTAAAAGTAATTTAAATATCCAGTTATAAGATACCTGTTACTTATGATAAATATATAAAATTTAATGTATGATAAATGTGTAAAATTTAATGTTTAGTTGTTAAAAGTGATGATTACCAAGTGTATGTAGTATCATTCAACATTTGTGATTTAATAACAATGAAAAAGTGGGATGCAAAATTTAATATTTGACTTGATAATAAGACAATTAAAAAATACTAGAAGATATATCAAATGCTAATGTGATTGTGTTTCACACAGCATTATCTGAAAACAAAAGATTTTGATATCTTCAAAACCATCTGATCCACTGTAGATCCTATAACATCCTTTGGGGCCAAAAGTATACCAAAGTATCTTTTTAATATCCAGAAAATTAGGCTTTAATCTATTGCAATCAACTTTAAATTTACCTCCAAATATACTTGTGAAGATTTTTGAACTTAATACGTAAATCAATCATTAGAACCACTGGAATTTTGAATAGCTACACCATTTCTCTATACATTTTTCAATATGAATTTACCTATAAGGGAATAATAAAGCCTCCTTGTCAGGCACAGAATGTGAACTGATCCCACTGCTGGGAATTTTGTTTAGTAATGGCAAAACACGTCTTCTCCAGAATCATAAACATATTCACTGCCAAACTCCTGTCAACTGGCTTTTATCCATTTAGAACGAGCTACTCACTGCTCTGCTTTGCTTTCCTGTTTTTCTATTTCACTTGGGTAAAAGTGTTTCTATTTAAAATTTTCTTTCTTCCTCCTTTGCTATTTTTCTATAACAATGGTGAGAAAGGTGTACCTTTTAGTCATTAGTAATTTTCTGGAAAGTTCAAACAAGATGTTTTTCTCTAGGGTTTGATAACCCTATTCTTGCCACAGAGAGACTCCAGTTCTAAGTTTTCTGCTTTGTCTATTCATAGTGTGAAGTTTCTAAGAGAGCCAAGAGCCCGAGAAAACCTGCAAGAACTCACAAATCTCATCTGGTCGCCCATCTCTCCTGCCATCGGTTCTTGCCTCTTCTACACAACAGGATGGTCCCACCCGCTTGCTGTATTCTTAATGTTTGATTAACCACGCAGTGGTATTTGAATGACAATCTGGAGAATGTTCCAAAGAAATTAACCCTTTTTCATCCTTCATCTTTGTCTCTTATGCTACCCCAACCGCCCCCTCCTTCCACCCTTGTCTTCACAGGTGCTGCCAGGCACTGTTCTGCAGCCTTTAGAGATTTTAGCTACCATTAGTTTATTTTATTTGCAAATATTCCCGTTTTATTGTCTTCTTCTTTACATAGTTATGTATTACTTTGTAATTTTTGCAGTGTACTTTAAGCTTCAGGTTGCGATTACAAATAGCGTGATTCCAGATCTTTATCAGGAGAACAGATTTCACCTCTAGGTACCTCTATCTCTGTAATCTCATGAGCACACCCTGTGAACTACCAGAAAACTAACAATTGAATAGTTCTATTTTTATAGACACAATTGTGTTTCAGTTTACTCCTAATAACTAAATCACATTCTGGTTTTAGAAGTCTAATTTTAATATAAAATTTCCTTCAAAAAAATCAGTGATCCTTATACAATGTACTACATTATTTCACTGACACTTTACTTTTCTTGTTGTCAATTTTTATTCCATTTTAAAGTACATTAAACCTTGTACACATTTAAAATTTTAGAGTCCTGCTCTGGAGGCATACAGATAATTAAATACTTTGCTTCTTGCTCACACCTGTAATCCTACCCACTGTGTATCCTGTAAACTGTAACCCTATCCAAGCACTCTGGGAGGTCCAGGTGGGTGGAGATCTAGGAGCTGGAGATCACCCTGAGTAAGCAAGACTCTGCTTCTTCCACAAATACAAAAAGTAGCAGGGTGTAGTGGCACAGGCCTACAGTTCCAGCTGCTTGGGAGGCTGATGCAAGAGGATTGCTCAATGCCAAGAGTTTGAGGTTGCTGTGAGCTACGATAATGCCACAGCACTCTACCCAGGGTGACAGAGTGAGAATCTCAAAAAAAATCTTTGCTTCTTAATGTCTACAGCTTGATAAGTGATAATTGTTTAGATTTAAACACATTCTCCAATGTCACCTGGCTTATCACCCTAAAAAATCTACGTTTGCTTGATGGCTGCAAACTAACATATTAAAATATAAAACAACTCCTTGAAAGTCAAATAATGTTGCTAACCAAAGAAATATCAAGCCAGAAATATTTGATTCCCAATGTAGGAAACAGCAGAGACTTGTTGAGATGTTTAGAGTTTGGTGTGATGACGGTGTTGATTGTCTTTCTTCAAAAAATGATTATTACCTAAAAGACCTATAAAAATACCCAGAGAAACTTGGAAAACACACATTCTTACTTGGGTCATGGATGAAAAAGAAGTTCCTAGGAAAAATGGAAGAAAGTATAATTTGAATGTACACGGCTTAAAGCAAAATGGATTGTTTATGCTGAGACCTTTTGTCATGATGCTGGATTGTATGCCCCTGTGAAGGCCGTGTTTCATACAAATGAACTCCCACAGTGTATACAGTGGGCCAAGAAAATAACCAGTCTCATGTTTTTGTTTTTGTTTTTTTACTTTGGAAGAAAATATAATCCCAACAACTATAATCTCAACAAATGAAGTATGTCTATTGTTACATGAAAAAATAAGAAATTATGTATCTGAATGGATACAGTATTTATGTGAACTACTCAGGAAGCTCATTCTTGAGTACACTAGAAAGTAAATAACTCTCTTGATTTTATTTTTTTTATTTTTTATTATTTTTAAATTTTATTAAATCATAATTGTGTACATTGGTGCAATCATAGGGCAGAATGTGCTTCATATACAATCAGAAACATTTTGATCGTACTGTGAGAGATAGCCCTCATAGCATTTTCTTAATCACTATATAAAGACAT
>CAUYRH010042337.1:0-12090 GCA_963574655.1 Perodicticus potto | reverse complement strand
CCCCCCACCCTCTCCCCCTCCCTCTCCCTCTTCTATCCTCCCCTCCCCACCACCTTCTTCCTCTCCCTCAGTCTCTTTCCCTTCCTCTTCCTCTCTCTCTCCCTCCCCCACCTTGTCTGGCCCCCTCTTTCTGTTCCCCGTCTCCCCACCCCGTTCCCCCCTCCGTCTCCCCTCCTTCCCTTTCCTCCCTCCCTTTCTCTCTATCTCTCTCCCCCCTCACTCAGCACTCTCCCTGCCAGTCAGACCCCACGACACTCTTTACAGAGCACATACTTCTGGTGCTTTAGAACTTATCCTGCAATTTAAAATAAATCAGCCCAGTACAGCTCCACCACAAGCAGAACTCACTCGCATGGCAACAGCCCTAAAGTGATCCCCACTGCGGGATGCCTTTTAGCCAGAGCTACTTAGAAGGATCATTGCACAGGGGACTCCTGGGACCTCTGAGCATTTGTTTATAGAGGCACTGAACAAATGAGTTAATTTGGACTGATCTTTTGAAAATTAGAAATGGTTCTGTTCCATTAAAAAGGTATGAAGCTCTGAAGCTCGGTGACAGCGGCTGGTCACATTCACACCACTGTGCTCTGGGCTGCGCTCCGTGGAGAAGGTCAGAACAGTGGACAGGCCAGGAGCTGGAGCAGGGCCACCCTCAGAGAGGCCGAAGCTCTCTCAGGGCAGAGTGGAGACAGGCCACCACTCAGCTTCGCCACTGGGGGGCCTGTCTCCGCCAGTCCCCGCAGAATCGTTGATAGAACAGGACATCATGCCCACATGGCTTGAGCACATGGCCCTGGCTTGGTGCTTCCCCCTGGGAACAGGTGGGGACTCCACACCAGATGGTTGCTGAGGACTGAACCCTGTCACTCTGAGTGGCACTTCAGTCACAAAGCAGATTGGCATGTGGTGGGGCTGGACACTGGGAGGCCCAGATGTTGGGCTTTGCTGGATGCTGTTTGAGGGTCCTGTTTCCAGCAAGGTTTCTGGCTGGGAAATGGAGGGGCTTGTACAGAGGTACATGCCCCGTCAGCTCCGGTCTCACCTCCGTCTTGTGCCCGTCTGGGGACGGGTGGGGGGAAAATCAGAGGACCAGAAAGTCACCATGACTCCAGCTGCCGGAAAGGGCAAGTTGACGTACAAACCCCTCGTGGCTGTTTCCCTAAACTTTTTCTTCCATGTATTCAGAGGCTGATGCTCATGGTGCCTGTCAGAAGGCATGGAGGCTTCCTGACGGTGGCCAAGTAAATAAACGTGTTCGCAGAAGGCGAAGGCTGTGCTCAGAGCACTCCACAGTGGCCATCCGCTGCCAGCCTCTGCCCTCAGCCTCTTCCCCCAGCCTCCTCCCCCAGCCTCCTCCCTCAGCCTTCCCTGCCACAGAGCTGCAGCCCTCTACTTCCTGGCTGAATGACACACACCTGTCTCTCCTCCCTGGGGGCCTGCCTGAAGGATGTCCCCTCCTCAGGAGGGGTTTCCCACCACCCCACGTTCAACCTTTCCATTACTCTTTGCTCAGCTTCCTTTCCCTGGGGCACCTCCTGGGACATTTGTGTGTGAAATTATTCGTGTGCTGTGTCCCCTCCTCTTGGCTACATCCACATGAGGGGAGGGGTCTTTGTTCCCTGTGTCCTCAGCGCCGGCCGCAGCGTCTCACACAGAGCCTGGGCATGCCCAGGACCTCACACCGTCCCTGGTAGGGTGGATGGTCTCAGCACTCGTCTGGTGATGCGATCCTTAGAGGGACAGGAGCCTTGGTGCGCCGGCCTGCGGTGCCTACAGGGAGTCGCCTTATGATGAGTCCAGATCCAGCCCAAGGTGGAAGCACTGGGGAGTGGGGTAGGACAAAGCTGGGCAGGGTTCCCTGCCACCCTCTAATTAAAAAAGTAAACCGAAAGCAATTCTCTACCAGGGAGCTCTCTAGACGCTCCTGCTGCCAACCAGATCCCACAGTGAGATGGGGTGCTGACTTCAATTTTGAAGAACCCAACACATTTGCCAAAATCATCACAGTGGAGTGCAGCGTGCCAGTTCATTTCACGAGACGCAGCTGCCACGGAGGGAATGGGACCCTCCCTTGTCTGCCACACTCATTTTCTCAGGCTGAATTCACAGGTGGGTCCCGGCAGTCAGAGCATCGCTAACGCTGCCCTCGATCTCATCAAAGCTGCTTGGAAAGTTGATGAGATAAAGACACAGTTTGGCTCCTGGAGGGGTGTGGGTGGTGGTCAGAAGCTGGCTCAGTGGGGTGCTGACGTGAGGTTACATCCTGGCTGGGCTGCTGGGGAGGGCACCTGACCTCTGGGTCCAGGTGTGCAGGGTCAAACGGCTCTTCCCCTGCACAGCACGTCTGTAATGTCCTGCTGGCCAAAGCCCGGCCCTTGCAGGGAGGCTGGTTGGTGTCACACTGAGGGCTGCAGAGATGGAAGGAATTTTTGTGACTGTCTCCTCGGGCAATCAGCTGGAGGGCGAGGGAGACCGCAACGATTCCTGGGTTCCCGGGTTGTTGGGGGTAGAACAGGGTACGCGCAGGTCATACGCGGCTGAGCTCACCTGGTAGGAAGGAGTCATGTCTCGGGGATAGCTGGATCCAGGGGCTAAAACTGTTGCCCCTCCTTCAGGGAAAGCTCAAGTCCTCTCTCTTCTCCCCTCAGCTCTGCCTTCCTCTGTCTTCGCTTCACCCCCACCGGTCCCACCACCTGCCGGGCCCCTAGCAACTCCAGAGGAAGGAAGCCCCTCGCAGGCAGGTTGTCACATTGGCCGGCTGAGTGTTGGGACCACCTGGCACCAGCGCCGTGGGAGGATGCAAGCACAGCTGCATGTGCTCAGCTGCTGGCCTCGAATCCCGGCTCTATCTTTCTGTGTCCAAATGTGGCTCAGCCCTGGGCCTTGTTTCCTCATCTGTGAAATGGGTATGAAGTACCTTGTGGAGTTAGGGAGGATTTGACCAGCCAATGTGTATGAAGCACACAGGGCAGTGGGGGGCATATGCCTTCCTGGTGGCTGTCACTGCCCTTGGTGTCATCCTCAGGACAATGGAGGTCACGCCGACTGGCTGGCTGTGGGTTACTCGACTATGCCTGGGAGGGGAGGGGTGCAGGGGCCCGGGGCAGAGACAAGCCCCGCCCACTCACCCTACAACGGATAGGACCCCGTGGGGTCCGGAGAGAGGCAACAGCTTTGGTATCCTTCCTGGCACCAGAAAGCATGGAATAATGCCTCTCTGATGACTGGGAACATTTGCCGGGAAGATCTGTGCCATTGACATGGACCAATTGTTTTCTGGAGAATTTCCTCATGAATAAAGGACATGCAAGTGGGGACAGACACATACAAATATTTTAGGAAATGTTCATGTGAGTGCATTTTCAGCACCAGCCCATTGCCAGATCTCTGATAACACCTGGCATTTTTAAGGCCCTCCAGAATCATTCATCTGTTAATCTGCATTTTGCAGAAAATGTGGCAGGCAGAGAGAATTTCAGCAACTTGGATAAGTGGGAGCAGCGGGCCAGGCGGGAAGCAGATTTCCAGTCTGGGCTCTCAGCAGCAACCGGGCACGATTTCCTAAAACACAAAGCTGCAGACCTTTGTGCTAAGCATCAGCTGGATGCGAGGGGTGTGGGAAATAGACACGAAATCATCACGGATGGGAAAGAGAGAGTCATAGACATGTATGGAAAAATATGTCACGGGGGAACATTTTATAAGCAAAAATTTATGAGCATTTTACTGCTCTTGAAAACCATTTGCTGAAGCAGTTTGGTTCCTGGAAAGTAAAAAAAATCCTACGTGTGGACGTCCTTCATACACGCAGAAATGCACACGTTTCGCTGTTCTCTTATCCACACAGAAACGGGAGGGAAGCTCTGACCCCCACACGCTGTAAGCTCAGTTCTGCCCACATCCGTGCTCAGTGTGCACATCACAGCCTGGACTGTGCTTCCTACAGCAGCACACTAAAGACATTTTTACTGGATGTTTCTAGGACAAATGGCTAAGAAGAAGATGATCACAACTTTACCTACAAGGTGCACAGATGATGTACGGCTTGGAACAGATGTGTCCCTTCTAGACGTGAGACAGAAACAGAGCCTGGGCCACAGGGCGGTGAGGCAGTCATTCTGCCACGGTGATATTCTATTTGTGCTGGCCCTTGATGGCTTTCTGAACATTTCCACAGGAATGTATGGACCAGGGTTTCTCAAACTCAACTCTCTCCCTTGATATGTTGGACCAGATCATTCTTTGTTGTTGGGGAGCCTTCCTGAGCGTGGTAGAATGTTTGACATCCTTGGCCTCCACCCTCAGGTTCTGCTACCATGCCACCCCCTGCCCTGGCTCTGACAGTTCAAATGTCCCCAGACTGTGCCATATGTTCCCTGGGGGACAAAAGTGCAGGTGAGAACAAGGGTGTAGTAGACAGGCTTTGCAGTCAAGAGGCTGGAGTCTAGACCAAGAGTGGCCATTGCCTCTGGCTAAGTCACCAGACTGGGTGTACACCAACCTGTTCACATGCAGGGCAGAAAGGAGGACACTCCCCAGCCTCTCCCAGGAGCTGTCTGAGAATTCTGGAATAATCCGTGTGAACATGCGCAGAATGGACACGGCACCGAGAGGTGTTAGTGTCGTCCTGCGGACTCATGTGTGGACAATGTGTGCCTAGCAGCAAATAAGAGGCGTGGCCTCCCTAGATTCAGACAACCAGGCACAGAAACTGGATCACAGATCTGGGCTTACGACCTCTTGGGTGGAGCAGGAATGTGAACCGTGCTGCTGGGTGCACCCCGCTCATGCCTTCCGCCGTCACAACCTGGTTCTGTGTAGAACATGCTCAGGGCGGTGCCCTCCAACCCCTGCACCCTACGCCTTCCCCTCTGCCTACTTCATTCCTACCAGTCAGGGACATCGACCGGATGACTCAGAAGGAAAAGAATTCGGACGGAGTCAGCTCTGGACCAAAGAGGGCTCCAGCCCTGCCCGATCCTATTGGGCCCCTCAGTATCCAGCTCTGTCCAGGTTCCACGACTGCCCAGAACAAAAATCAGGAATATTTACAGGCGTGCAGACAGGCCCACATCCGCCAGAGCGAATTCACAGCATCTGGCCTCGCATAAAAAATGCCAGGCCCTCAAAGAAACAGGAAAACGTGACCCATAATGAGAAGAAAAAGCAATCAATAAAAAATACTGGAATGACAGAATTAGTAGACAAGGACATTAAAAAATTACTGTGACTATATTTCACGTCTGTTCAAGAAGGCATAGGAAAGTGAAATTGAGACACAAAAATGTTCCAAGTCAAACTTTTTCTTTTTGGTCTTTTTTTGGGTTAGTTTTTGGTAAAAGGCAGGATCTTGCTCTGTTGCCCAAGCTGGAGTGCAATGGAGTGATCACAGCTCACTGCAGCCTCCAACTCCTGTGCTCAAGGGATCCTCCTGCCTCAGCTTCTGGGGAGCGGGGACTACAGGCGCCCACCGCCGCACTGGTTAATTATTATCAACATTATTATTATTATTTTTGGTGGAGATGGGGGTCTTGCTATGTTTCCAGGCTGGTCTTGAAATCCTAACCTCAAGCAATTTTCCTGCCTTGGCCTCCCAAACAGTTGGGATAAGCTTCCTGGACCTTTGGACTTATAGTTTTTGTAAATCTGGGGTGGGGGGGGGGAGGGTCCTCCCAAAGATCCACCCCGAGTGGGGGGCAGGTGTTGGAGGGCACCTCCCTGAACACACTCTACCGCAGAGCCTGGGTGTTTGGATCTAGGGAGGCCAAACCCCTTCTTTGCTGGTTGGCGCGTTGTTTGGACCTCCCAGAGATCTCTCCAAGGTGCCGAGAGCCACTGTGCCCAGTCCAAATCAAACTTATGTAGAAAGGAACTGTAATATCCAAAATGAAAAATACACTGAATGGGGTTAACAGCAGAAGGAAAGCAACCAAACTTGAAGATACAACCAGGGAATATATTTAGAATGAAATGCCAAAAGACAAAAGTGTTACCAAAAAAAAAAAAAAGAGAACTAAAGAAGAACAAGGAATCAGTCTGTTGTGGGTGATTTTGAGCCCTTCAGGGAAGTCTGAGAAGGGAATGAAAATTTTGAAAAAATAATGGCTGCCATTTTCCAAATTTACAGAAACTATGAATCCAAAGGTCCAGGAAGCTCAACAAACCCCAAGCAAACAAACGAAAAATGCAGAAAGCTGGTCGGAGACAGCTTGTGATCAAGATGCTAAGACTGTGGTGAAGAGAAAGTCCTATAGGCAGCCAGAGGGGGACACTCATGTCCAGGAGAACAAAGCGGAGAGTGATGACAGACTCCTTGTCAGACAAGACGGGAGCCTGAAGGCCGTGTGGTCCTATTTCTAAAGCAAACCACCTCCCTTCAACCTATAATTCTGGATCCAGCCAAAAAAATCTTTCAAAAATGGCAACATAAAGTCTTTCTCAGAAGATAAAAAGTTGGTAAGAATTCACGGCCAGCAGACCTGCCCCCCGAGGAAGGCTTAAGAAGCACTCTCCGGCGGGGGACAAGGCCAGCCGGTGGACATCTGTGTCTGCACCGGAGTGACAGCACCAGGAATGCTGAACACAGAGGACCGGAGGACTGAGCTCTTCAATTCTCATCTCTATAAAAATGGGAAATGCAACATCGTTCATCTCCAGCGTGCAATTTCCACACTGCGGTGATTTCTGGCTTTTACGTCTGCAACACTGTGGGCTTGGGACGGCAATGCATATTCATCTTATGTCCATCCCAGCAGGACAGGCGGTGTCCAGCACACAGCCGGTGCTCGGCAAGTGCCTGACAACGCGTGCGTGGGCTGCTGGACGCTGATGCACACGCATGTGACACGGGACACACACGTGCACGTCACTCTCAGCACACAGCAACCAGACCTTACCCTTATTACTAACCATGTGAGACAGGATCTTCTGGTTTATGTTCAAATTGAGGTCACAGCGACCTAAATTTCCGCAGAGACCCCATCCTACCCCCCAGGTCAGCTGATGTCCCCAGAGCAGAGCCTCCTTGGAAGCAGTTAAGAGGATAAATTCCCATCCCTGCTGGACACAGGGCTCCTGGCGCCAGCTGGGTCTCCTGGGTTTTCCTGTCTTGGCAGACAGCACGTTCCCGGGCCTCTTCCTCTCTTCCCACACGTCTGTGCTCACGGCCCGGCAGGGCCCTTTGGGCGAGTCCTGCCTTTGTTGTCTGGGGTGGCATTTTCACAACTCCCAATTTAGAGGCATATTTTTGTGCTCCATGCAGCTCTGATCCCTGCCAGCAGACTGGAGGAAATGTCACTCCTCATGTAATTACAGACGGCCTGAGTCCGGTCTTACAGAAGTTATATTTGCATCTCATAAAGTATGTTGGTGTTTTATTTTACAATGAAATAGTAACATGCGTGTATAAGACAGAGAGAAAAGAGTGGTTTCTGAGCTCTCGAACCTCCTGCAGAAAGCCTGGTTACATCTGCCCAGTACGGGGTGGGCAGCTGTTCACACGGGGTCATTCTCCCCGGGGCCAGACTCACAGCCTTCTTTATGATCCATGGGCTGAAAGTGGGTGAACTGCCCAGGACGGGTTACTGCTGTGTACCAGGTCCCCCTTAGACCTGTCTGGGTGAGCAGTTAGTTCACTGTGTGTGACCTGTGGGCAGCCACCCAGAACTCAACAAAAAGACAACAGCCACACCACCCCACGTCTAAGGTTCAAAAAGGCCAGGTGAGGGTCAGTTTGGAAAGATGCTAACCTTGGAATTTTGCTGTTATACCAGGATCTTCTTCTGAAGGAATGGAATATAGTCATTTCTGAACGCGGCCTGCAGAGTGGGCCCCTCTGAGTCTCCTACAGTGCTGTCCAGTGGAACTTTCTGGCACAATGGGAGGCCTGTGTCTGCCCTATGCAGGACAGAGGCCACGTGCTACGCTCTTGAACTATGGCTGATGTGGTGAAACTGACTTCATTGTACTTGGAGTTAGTGACTTCAAGTCTGAACAGCTGGAGGTGGGCGGGCTGGTGCTGGGCAGGGCACATCTGGGGGTCCCAGGAGAGGGGGTGGGAGGGGCTGGAGCTGAGCTGCAAGGGACGGGTTTTCACACCTGGATGCTTCCCAGCCCTGAGCACCTGTGTACCCATGTGGACCTTTTTCCACTGGGCCCAAGCCTCAGGCCTCTGGGAAGCACAGCTCTTCTCTTGCCCACAAGGGCCAAGCCTGGACCCTGCTCATGCCTCCATCTGCCCACCCCCTTCATTTTCACCTTCCTCTGCTCCCCCACGTGAGTTGAGCTCCCTGCAGTGTCCACGTGTCCTCTCTGGCCACTGCAGGCCGCCCGAGACCCTGGGCTCTGCTTCTCCAGACGAGGGAGAAGGCTGGGTGCCTTTGTCACCTCTGGCTGTCCCCTCACCCCTCCTGGGCCTCTCAGGTCTTCCAACACCTGAATTCAGATCCTGCAGTAAAATCCTTCCACAGTAGTACCAGGTGTGACCCTGTTCTCCCGCCTGGACTCAGACCAATGACCCCACTCAGTGGCCCTGGTCCTAGGTCACACACACAGGTCACATTCAGGAACAACATTTTGTTTGAAAGAAGCTTACCACAACGAGCACAGCAGTTTGAAAGTCACTGGCCAGTGTCACCGAGCCTCATACTTGGCTGTGGAGCTTGTGCTGCCCAGAGGGCCTGCAAGGGTGGGAAGAGAGGACCTGGGGGTCCAGTGAGCAGCTGGGATGCCTCCCACTCACTGCCCTGTCCCGTGGGCTGAGGTACTGTCTCTTTCCAAGTGTCACGTTCCTCGGGTATGAAGTAGGGACAAGAGAACCTACCCACAGGCTCGTGAGGATTCAATTCACACATACAGATATAAATATGTCTGCATGTGTCGCCTCTGTGTTCAGAACACACACACACGTGCGTGCACACTCAGAGGCTTCCGATCTGCCTGGTAGGCCAGGGCTATCCAGTGAATGTTACCTTTGCTGTTCGTCTCCCCACTTTCTGGAAGCTTATTTCAGAGCCTAATGCAGAACTGAAATAATGAGAACATTTGGGGGATAGTAACTCAAAACACTCTAACAAAATACAAAACATGCATCCCTGGAGCTGCGCTGCAAGGAATCAAACGTGACGACTGTGTGGCCGACCTCTAGAACCTGCCGCAGACTGGCTGGCCAGTGCCGAGCCCACGTTCAAGTGCCTCTGTGTGACTGTCACGCTCCTTGTTCTTCTCCCCCCACCGCACCGCTCGGCTGCGGTGTACAGATTCCGTGTGCAGATTCCACTGCTCGGCTGAGGACCGTGTGCAGATTCCACCGCTCGGCTGGGGACCGTGTGCAGATTCCACTGCTCGGCTGGGGACCGTGTGCAGATTCCTCCCCGTGCACCAGAGGCTCCCTCTGGTCCTGTGGCCAACTCTGGCTTCACCTGGAGTTCTGCCTTTGGCCGTGGTGCTCATAGGCAGAGGCAGAACCGTATCGCCAAGGAAGATTTCTTTCAAAATCAGTCTAACAAAACACATTGCAAATTTATCTCACAAGCGGAGCCCGTTTGAAGCCGTGCTGAAGTCGGAATGCAGAGGTGTTTACAGACTGCCGTGGAGGCTGGGAAGGTGCCGCAAGGCCTGAGGCTCAGTCCCACGGCCTCAGGGCCCACAGTTGTGGGGGCGGGGGCGGGGGACATGAGGAAGGGGGATCCAGGTTTGGGCACCTGCGAGAGGCGGGGTGGGGGGAGGGAAGAGGGGGCTTCTTAACTTCATCCCTGTGGTTTGGCTGAGTTTTCTCTCCAGACACAGTCAACAGATACACCACGGTTTTGTTGTTGTTGTTGTTGTTGTTGTTTTGAGACAGAGTCTCACTTATTAACCCTCAATAGTGCCGTGGCCTCATAGCTCACAGCAACCTCCAACTCCTGGGCTTAGGCGATTCTCTTGCCTCAGCCTCCCGAGTAGCTGGGACTATAGGCGCCCGCCACAACGCCCGGCTATTTTTTTATTGTTGTTGCAGTTCAGCCGGGGCCGGGTTTGAACCCATCACCCTTGGTATGCGGGGCCGGTGCCTTACCCACTAAGCCACAGGGACTGCCCAATACACCACGTTTTTATTAGTGCCTTTTCACACTTAGCTCAAAGTACTTGTGCGGTTGTAACACACACTCCCCCTCTTGCGCTGAAAGCTCTGTGGCTACTTTATATAAAGCAGTCTTCTCAAATAAGGCACATTATTAATTACGTGGGGGTTACGGCAGTCAAAGGGCACTACAAATCAAAACCAAACAGAAAGATACTGCTCTTGTTTTATCTGCTTTGGGCTTTTAATATTTTCAGAGATACCGAGAATAAATTACATCAGGAAGCAGGTTTCTAAAATGGCAATGAAAACCCTAAGTTTACAACTAAACCCTGCAGCTTGCAGTTCTGATACAATGTTCTGAAATGCTCAGTGACGCTATAAAATCTCACCCACGGCAGCAACGGCAGACGGCTCGGGAGTGTTCGCTGCTGGCATCTGCCACAGCAGGAATTTTCTTAATAGAACATATAAAAATGCCCTTGGCAGTATCCAAAATGGAAAAAGGAAAAAAGAAAACAAAAGGATATTTTAAAAAAATGAAGCGTTGAAAGCAATCATAATTATTCTATAAAGAGAGGATTTGATTGCTTAACCCAAGTCACCAGGGCATAAAGATTACAAAGCTCATCACTCTTCCCATCCCAGGGTGAGTGGGGCCGTCTTAACAATCTAAAAAGCAGTGCGGTATCTCTCCCAACCTGAGAGAATCGGTGATATCACTACCCTGCAGGGACGGCCTTTCTGTGTGTCAAGGAACACGCGCCATAGCACACTAACCCGTTACAAAGGAACGTCCCACCAAATGGATGTTTGCTCAAATCCGGAAAGTGCAGGAAGTTTAAAACTCACCCTCTGTGGATATCAACAGAATAGCCTGGATCTTTACAGCAAACCAGAGTCATCCCAGGTTCCGAGGTGCTTCTTTACAACAGAATCTGGAGAGAACCACCATAAAAATACAGCAAAGCGGGCGAGAAAGCAGAGGCCAAGACAATCTCCAGAATGCCGCTCTCTCTGCCCTGACGGGTTTGTGTGTGTGCACGTGTGTGCACGCTGCGAGCTCTCCTGTACTCATTGTCTGATTAAAGTCGCTTTAACAAAATCGTACAGACACAGTGGACTTTCCCCCCATCATGCATTTTATTCCTAGATCACAGACCGAGAGCTATAAGCAATCTGCTAAATGATGCAGAAATTCGACATTCTGCTTATGAGTTAAGTGATGGTGTCTATTGCTTAACATGTGAGCTCCTAAAATAGATGATTTTGGAAATGAAGTCCCAAGGTTGAAGAAAATAACACGCTAGTTGAGATAAAACAGGACAACAGGACACTGTCCACGGGAGAGGCCACAAGCCTGTGGCTCAGCCATAGCCTCCCACAAGCCTCAGTGGGTTCACCAGAGCCTGTGGTTAAATATACACTTTTCCAATCCTTCGTTAAACAATGGAATTAAACTGCACAAAACTGCAATCACATTATATTAAAACAAAGGTAATGAATACTCAAAATCTTACTTCCTGATAATTGAACCACATTTTATTATTATCTGTGCTCCTGGGGTTATTTGCATCTATCATATCTTTAGGGCAGAGAGATTATACAATGACGTGCTCTTCTCACCCCTTCCCAGCTCCACATCTGAGGATGCCACACTAGTAGCTTGAAAGAGACCCTCAGATTTACACCACGGGAATTGGCAGACACCAACTCCTAAGTCAGCCCCACCACAGTCTGAGCGAGGAGATACCAACGGCCGTCCAGCAGCAGTGCACTGTTGGAGCAGCCGTACAGCCCACCAACTTCGCGTCACATTTTTTTTTTTTTTGTAGCTCATTTACTTCTTTTTTTTTTATTATAATTTTATTAAATCATAATTGTGTACATTGGTGCAATCATGGGGCACAATGTGCTTACTTCATATACAATCAGAAATATTTTGATCATACTGTTAGAGATAGCCTTCATGGCATTTTCTTAATCACCATATGAAGACATTGATATTCTACATTTAATAAGTTTCACCA
>CAUYRH010042336.1:0-18119 GCA_963574655.1 Perodicticus potto | reverse complement strand
TTAGCTTGAATTAAGGGATTTGGGGGGGACCATTTAACTTAATTATTGCTAGTTTTGAAATGTCTTTGCAAGAGTAGGGTTGGCACAGATGCAGCAATATGTAAGATTAGGAGATGGGGTCACACTTATCTGTGTTCCTATTTGAAACTATTTGAATATTTGTTTTATATGGATTTTTATTCACTTTTTAGACATGCTATAAAAGAGCACCCCTCCGCTGCTCAGCAAGCATTTGTAGCTTGTAGAGTGGTAGAATGGGCCAAAAGCTTTGTGTTGTGACCTGTTTTAAAAATAAAGTATCTTGAAGTAAAAAAAAAAAAAAAGAAAGAAAATATGGATACAATTTACCAAATGGAACTGGCTGAACTGCAGAATTGTGACTCTGAAAGATGCATTCAAGTCAAGCAGCCTTCCTAATTTCTATGCATCTCTCCCCTCTGAGACATATCCTAATCTCAGGAACCATGCACTCAAAATGGCAACCATATTTGGCAGCACTTATGTCTGTGAACAGACTTTTTTCAGAATGAAACATCTGAAATCTCCAACCAAATCTAGACTAACTGATGCACACTTGCCTCACTTGTTACTACTAGCAGTGACAAATAAGGAACCGGACACTGACCATCTCATTAGCCAAAAGCAGGCCCATAGTTCCCATTGAAATACTTATGTTTATTGATTTAACTTTATTTGTTCTTCATTTTAAATATTGTATTTGTTCCCATTTTTTTTACTTCAAAATAACATATGTGCAGTGTGCATAGGAATTTGTTCATAGTTTTTTTTTTTAAACTATAGTCCGGCCTGCCAATGGTCTGAGGGACAGTGAACTGGCCCCCTGTCTAAAAAGTTTGAGGACTCCTGCCTTAGGGGGACTTAATCACACAGACGCAACTATGGTTCTAAAATAGCTTCCCTCCTCCTGCACTGGAACAGATCGCTGTCCCTCCAGCATCACGTCATGGGGCTCGCATGCTTATTAAGGGTTCATATTATACATAAACCTACATACGCACACATTATGTCTAGGGTTAGCACATGTATAGTGCGTGTATATACGTACATATATGTGAGTGTGTGTTGTGTGTACACACACATACACTTCTTTAAATGCCAGATTCATAATCTGCTGGCAGAGTTAGTGACACCCTGAGAGGCACCTGGGGGTGCACGGAGGGGAATGCAGACTTCCTGCCCCTCTGCCAGCCCAGCACAGGGACGGCAGAACCACCAAATGTGCTGTGTGCCTCGAATCCTCTCTCCTCAGGACACTTAAGAGTTGAAGTCAGTGAGTTAAATGTAAGACATGAACTCAACTATAGATATTCACAGATTTCTACATTTAAAGGCCTTAGTATACCCAAATTCATGCAGAGTGAAACTTCTGGTTGGGAACTTTCTAATATGTTCTGGGCTGGCAAAAACAAGAACAAGATCTGCTCTTTAAAGGGGAGAAAAAGCTTTTTGAGCTGCAAACAAGAAGTATGGAGATCAAAAAGATACTTATACCTAGTTCAGTTTTCCAATTAGAAAGAAAGCAATGTTTAGATTAGCTAGTGTATATAAATATTAATTCTTTCATGTGAAAATTGAGAAGCTACAGGACACTCAGAGAACACGAAAGATTCACATGCAATTTTTCACCAACTCCTTTTCATTTCCATTTCCTATAGACTCTCCTTGGACAGTCTAGGGTTAAAACCATCATCAACACGAATCCTGAAGCCTCCATCCTCAGCTGTGGCTTCCGAGCCACACTTTCACTGCCTCCTGGGCAGCTCCCCCTGGACACCCCATACACACCTTCCCCACTGATTCTATGCCTGTCCCAGAATCCTGACTTTAGTCCCTGGCCCCTCAGGTGACACAGCAGGTATGCTAGGAGCCCAGGGCCGATCTCGTGGTGCTGATCTCTCTCTTCTCACCACACCTTACTGATTCTTCCTCCGAGACATTAATTAACAGCCCGCTCTTCTGTGCTCCACCCGAGCTTGGTCCCCTCTTCTCTCTGTGCTCCACCCGAGCTTGGTCCCCTCCATCTCTCTCCTGTTACAGTAAAGTCTCCTGACTTCTTCAGTCTCTCCCCTCTCCAGTCCTAACTGAACGTGGAGGTCAGCGTCAGCACACTCACCCACATGGATTATCTCTCTGTGGTAGCCTAGCAGTGGATCTTCCTCACTTCCAGGACTATGTCCTACCCTCTCAGTGCTGGTGACACCAGATGCCCTGGGATGTGCCTGAAGCCACCTCTTAGTGATGCATCACTTCTCCCTCCCGAGTCTCTAGGTCACAGTTCTCTGCTTACATTACTTTACATTTCTCCCAAACATGCCAAAGGGCTCATACAGCCCTAGGGCCCAGGAATTCTGTTCCAGGTTTGCACAATGAACACACTCAACTCTGCTTCTCCTGAAGACTTCTCGAAGTTTCCAGGCAGAACTCATCCTTGCCCTGCTCGGCCCCCAGCACCTGCACTGGCCTATGCTCTCCGCAGCTACTAAACTCAACTCGTTTTCTCACTCACCTTTGCATCACTGGGGCTCAGTACATAACAGGTGCTCAACAAATGTTTGCTAAAAGAATATATGGATCAGAGGAGAAAAAGAAAAACCACAGAGGAGAGTGTGGTAAGGGAGAATCAGAAAGTTAAAAGCTAAAGGAGAAATGAGTTAAGGAAGAATCATGAAGACACAAAATGGAGCAGCCAAATCACAGTCCCCTTAGGAGGCAGCAGCGAAGAGCTGACTGAAGCTTAGGACAGCTGAGAGGTGACGCAAAAGGCAAACTGGGTTAAACTTTCAGGTGGGAGATTTGTTCCTTCTGAGCTAACTTCTGGCATTTTCTCATTTTTCTTTAACACTAAACTTCTCTATTGAAAGATGATCCATATGACTAAAAAAGTAGGCTTAATCAAAATGTTCAGCTTTAGTAGAACTGCTTGATAAATAACCATGCACTAATACAAGAAAAGAATAACAACCACCACCCGAACACCAGAACCAAAAATCAGGAGTGGCAAAAGAAGAGAATATCAGATCCCGAGGAGAGACCCTGTGAGGAGCCAGAACTGTGCTGTGACGGGAGCGAGCGGGACAAGAGTGAAAAGCCTCACTCCCTGTCGCAGCCGCAGCAGACACAGAAGCCTCCACTCTGTACGGGGCTGAGTGACTGCAAAGGGCGCCCCAACAGGTACCCCACCCACAGCCTATGCTGTGATCCTGTCACAGCCAGTGTGTGCCCTGGTTGGGGCGTCCACAGCAAGTCCCAGGAGAGAAAGATGCTGGCAGCCCACGGGGGTAGAGATACAGAAACAGGTTACCGCATAACAATTTTAAACTTAAAAAAGGAAACTAAAAAGGTTTACTTAGAAAACTATCCTCCACAATAGTGTCTTTTTGGTGACTGCAGGTGACAGTCTTTATCACAGTGAGAGTTTTATTAGGGGCCACAGGACAGAACGGGACTAGCAATCAGAGAAAAGGGGGTCCCAGCATCAGCTCTCTCCCACGTGAGCTCTCTGACCCTGGTCAAGTTGTAAGTCATTTTCACAGAAGAGAAAGTAGAGGCTTTGAGTGTTGGGTTGGTTTTGTTTCCTTTGTAGAGAGATGGTTTCACTATGTAGCCCAGGCTAGTCTTGACTTCTGGCCTCAATTGATCCTCTGGCCGGGACTCCCCAAGTTCTAGGATTACAGCCGTGAGTCACTGGACAGCCTAGAGCAATTTATTTGACACAGATCGGTGAAAAGGGACCAAGAGAGTATTTGTATGAAAGCGCATGAAAGCACAAAGCATGATCCAACGTGTTGAACTATTTATTATTAATTTCAGAAGGTCTGTATTATTAACCAGTTCTGGTTTGGTGGTGACCTAATGTTTACCTGGTTCTACAGTCAAAAGGTAATATGCCAAATAAGTACATCTAACGAACTATACAACCTAAGTAACTAATTTTCTGTAAACAGGTTATCGTATACATACAGCATCAACACACTTGAAAATGTTTTAAATATATTACAAACACAAAACTGTGTCAGAATGCTACCTCTAGACATACTATACAAGAAATTTAGTTATGAACACCAATTTAGCTTCTACTACGAATATGTTCACAGAATCCAATGATAAATGCCTAGCACATTCTGAGTGCACAGCTCTCACTCCCATGACGTAGGTTCAATTCTTATGTCCATTATGCAGATGAAGAAACCAAGGCACAGAGAGGTTAAGGAGTTCTCCAAGGAAGCAAGCAGTAGAGCCAGAATTCAGTCAGCAGTCTATCACTAAAATGTGCACTTTTCACCATTAGATTTTTTTGCCCATCTTCGTCTCCAATGCTTTTGTGAACAGGCCACTGTGTATTCTGTCTGGAAAACTAGAACCTTTCCTTCCCCTCCTTTCTCTGTGCTGCCCCAGCACCTTGGGCTTATTTCTGTGAAGCTACACTGTTAAGTAGCTGGCTCCCTTAAGTGACCATGAACTTTCTAAAAGCAGGTACCATTTATCTCTGAATTCCCCACGTCTGGGCCCCAGTGAGCTTCAGCATAAGGGTAGTCTCTGTGCACATAGGATTAATGCCACGCCAGTAAGCTAAGGAACTGCTTTAAAGACACACGAAAACAACACTAAAGAAACCCAAGCTTTCATGGGGGTAAGTATTTCACATGCTTTATCCTACTCTCCTTCTCACCCTACCTGGGGAAGCGGCTCTCCTTGTCCAAAGTTACGGAAAAGTTAAAGGGCAAATTGAGTAGGAACTTAGTACAGTGTGGTCTTTCCCCTACGTTGTAATATCACCCATATATCTAACAATTGCACAGAAAGAAAATGATCTAGCCCTAATCTAGTTCTGATTCATGCCAAGGAGGAAGAAGAATGCGCTGCCTGGTCCATGGAGCTATGGAGAGAGCCTTGGTGCTTCCTCTGGCCCACACCTACTTTCCTTGGCCAAGGTCACATTTCACAGTACGCTGCACCATCTTCAGTGCCAAAGCGCACAGTGTTTCAGTGTTTTTGTTTTGCTAAACGTTGCTCCCCAGCAGTCGATAGACCTACCAGAACTTATTTGTCCTGTGAATTGGGGTGAACTTGCCTGGCTAATTATTTAGGAAAGCTTCTGTTCTTTTCCTGTGGAACTCTGAGTACATCTTAGGTGTTCCCATACTCTTGTGATACTTCATTCCTTCTTAACAAAACAGTTACTCTGGGCCAGGCGCCGTGGCTCACGCCTGTAATCCCAGCATTCTGAGAGGCTGAGAGGAGTGGATTGCTTGAGCTCAAGAGTCGGAGACCAGCCTGAACAAAATCGAGACCCCGTCTCTTCTAAAAATAAAAAAACTGAGGCAAGAGGATCACTGAGTTTGAGGCTGAGGTGAGCTATGATGCCACAGCACTCTACCCAGGGTGACAGCTTGAGACTCTGTCTCAAAAAAAAAAAAAAAAAAAAAAAAATATATATATATATATATATATATATATATGTAGTTACTCTCATTTGTTATGTAGAACATACCCTTACATTTTAAGAGCAAATCTTTTTCAAAATAAAACAATCCAAATATTTATTATGATTTTTTCTTTACATCAGTCTGTTGTTCAGGTTGAGTGCAGTGGCTTGATCACAGCACATTATAACCTCCAACTCCTGGGGTCAGGAGACCCTCCCAGCCTCCCAAAGTACAGCAGGCCGGAGCCACTGTGCCTGGCCCAAATATTTACTTTCTGAACACTGACAACTTTTTTGATGTCAACCAGTTTCTTACTAAGAAGAAATAGTACTCGGCAAAAGTCTTCTAGAAGTAAAAGTATTTTACTATTTAATTATAACATGAAAAAGTGCTTCTATTTTAGAGAACTAAATTTTAGCAACTGTGACTAAGGAAAATAATACCAATTATAAATCCAAATCAATTCCTTCGGCGTATTTTTACTCAACATTCATTACCTATCACAAAACTGCTCTTTGATATAGTAATCCAAATTGAGAAAAAGTATGATATAATAATTGTTTTTTTCCTTACCCCTAGTGAGGAAATACTATCTTTAATCACCTTTTAAAAAATATATTTTGCCTATTTATTTCCTATAGACCACCTGTGTGGTCATATCTTTAATTATCTTCTGGGAAAGCTTATTTTACAAACAAGAACCTAGGCTAAAAAGTATTAATTAAAAGTAATGAGTAATCATAAATATATTTGTATGTTCAGTAATAAGTCTAAATATACCGTTCTTAAAATAGCACTGAACATTAAAAAAGCTGGAAAGTAATATTGGTTAACTGGTAGGAAAATATGAGACATGTGAATGTCCATTGTCTTAAATAACATAAAGCTTTAATAAACTTCACTAAGATTATAATAAGATATTATCTGTAAGTTTATGAAATAAATACACAGGCCCACCCTGTATAAGGCCAATCAATCATCAGCTTTTCTGGCAATCAACAATACAATAGCAATTCCGCCTAAGTCAAATATAAGTAAAGGAATCATCTTACACAGTATATTCAAGTTTTTAAAACTTTCAAAACCATGTTTGTAGTCTCATTTAGGGAAGTAAAGAACAGGAGGAATATTTATGACTTTATAGATGGAAAACAAGTACAAAAGAGTAGTGACATTTTCCAAGGTTATAAAGCAAAGGATTAAAAACAGGAACAGAGGCTGAGCACAGTGAATCATGCCTGTAATCGTACCACTTTGGGAGACCAAGGCAGGAGGACTGCTTGAGGCTAGGAGTTTGAGATCAGCCAGGGCAAGAGCACAATCCTGTCTCTACAAAAAACTGAAAAATTAGCCAAGCATGCAGTGCATGCCTGTAACCCCAGCTACTTGGGAGCCTGAGGCAGGAAGTTCACTTGAGCCCTGGAGTTTGAGTGTGCAGTGAGCTATGATGCCACAGCACTCTACCCAAGGGCACAGAGTGAGACTCTCAAAATACACAGATATTGTTCATCCTCACCAGTAGGTATTACATGTATTTTGTAACAAGCTATCTTGTAAGTCTTCATGGTGACTAGAACCATCTTTGATGCTTCAGATACTAACCTACTTAGTAGTGGCTTTTATAAACAGAGCCAAATGGATTAGGCAAGCAGTCTAAGTGAGCAGAGTCTACAAAGTAATTCAATAACGGAACCAAGCCAAGAACACTGATTGCCTAATTCTCAGTCCAAAGTTTGGCCTGCTGAACCTAGATGCCCAAATGGACATAAGGCTATGCAGATACTCTCCCACCTGGAACTTCTGCAGATAAGACAAGTGGGGAACAAGCACAAAACCATGATAATATGTACTTACCTGGTCTATGTCACACAGGACAATAGAAAATGGTTGTATTTTTAAGAGCAGGAAAAAAATAATACAAAGAGGTGAATCTGCAGTTCTTGATAAAGACCAGTGACCACAGGCAGCAATGGTACAAAGACCATTCTGGACGGCGAATGAAAGTAGGAATGATGAGTGTGGCACCCAATTCTAACTAGGTTCAGAATGTCAGTATTAACATCTGGGATAAATTTCACCCACACACATACACATATACACGCCAAAAAGGGAGTTCTGAGAAGCAAGTGACAGAAAAGTTAGAAAAGAAAAGGAAAGCTTACACTTGACATAGACATTCGTACAACATACGGGATATAAAGCTGTTTATATAAACCAATACGCATATTGAGCTAACTGATGGTTAGATCACCAAGGCATTAAGATTCTGACTTTCAAACAGGAAAGACAAAGGCTGCCTTACATTGTGGAGAGGAACCAGAGCTATCAGGGAGGGATGCTAGAGCATCAGAGGCTCCACCAGAATATACAAAATCGAGTTTAAGTGTGGAAACCTAGCCTTGGAAGATTAGCTTAATTCAGGGAGAAATGCTTTTCATATGACAGTAGGTATTATCACTCAAATGCCCTCTGGCCCAGGTCAGCTCCTAAAGGAACCGTTTTTTAAATTCTTGAGAAGAAGGAAGGATTACAGAACAGAGAAAAGGGACATGCTGGAGTTAGCAGCCTGGGTGTTGAAGAAAGGCTACGAGAATTCTTATCTTTAGTGGGGAAACCTCCACAAAGTGTGGCATCAAAGCTGCAGGATGGGCACCAGCAGTGGCAAGAGCTATGTGACTATCAGAGCAGAGATACTGGAGAGAAGGTAGCTCACATGGAGACCCAGATGGGAACACCACCTGGGATTCTAGCTGAATTACAACTGCAGGATGGGCGCCAGCAGCGGCAAGAGCTATGTGACTATCAGAGCAGAGATACTGGAGAGAAGGTAGCTCACATGGAGACCCAGATGGGAACACTGCCTGGGATTCTAGCTGAATTACAACTGGGATTCTTACCTAAAGCCGGGTAGTCAGGGCTTATGTGACTCAGCCAAATAGAGTGGCCACTGTCATCTTTCCCCACATAAAACCAGTGGGGGAAAAAAGGAGGATGACCTCAACAGCTAAAACTGGAAGTGTCTCCCTGATATCGAGATCCTGCAAAACTATGGGACAAACATACAGCTTTAAACAAGTAAACCACGGTCAGGGACATATGTGGATGAAGACTGGATGTATGGTGTGATGAATCTAGGTAAGTCTAGGTATCCAGAGCCATCGAGTAAAGAGCCAACGAGGAGTGCTGGGTGTTACTGCAAGAGCCCAAGATCTGTGGTCATCAAAAAAGGCTATTGACAATTTATTTCCTCTCCATGCAAACACTTCAATTCTAAAATATTTTAAAGAAACCATAGTGAAACCTGGCCACATCTGTTTGTATTTGCAGCAGAGCACTTCTAATATTCAAATCGAACTAAGTAAACAGCTAAGATATTTAATACTTTGTCTTACTTAGATCCTGCCAATTCAGAAAGTAAACACTCTTGCAAGCAAATGTTTAACTGACAACTAAACCAAATAAAGTATGGCTGAGAATTTTTAAGTGGTCAATCAAAAAAGACTGAAGGAGGCACAGCTTGTATTTAATTTTTCAAGATCCAGACTGCTTCAAAATTGAGCCTATGTCTTGTTCTGAGCATCAGCAAATCTATTAGGATCTCATCACATCAGGTTCATGGCCTTTAAGTACTCATACGGTTTCAATACCAAAGTACAATCAAGGTTATAGTCAGCCTCCGAACTAAAACACCGATTTGCATGAGCTGCAGGAAATAATGGCTTATACACTCCGAGTAAGTACCAGAAACAACTTTTTGGTTGGAGGAAATTTAATGGAGCTATGGTTCAGCTGCTGTTCAAAGCTTAGACTTATGTAAGATTTAAAACACTGAGATCACTCTGCAAATGTAACACACACTTGCCAAAATGTTCCTTTTTCTTTTAAACTTCATAGGCAACTGCATGTGAGTACAATTGCAATTGAAAAAAATATTCTTTAGAAACAATAAAATCCTACAGCCTACAGGAGTTGTAATTTTAAGAACACGCTTAAAACCACTCGATGAAGGCAGAAGTACCAATTTTCTCATGTAGCGTTTTTTTCTCCTTTGGTTGGAGTTTCAGTTTGGGAAAAGTTCACATGTAACATTTTAAGGAGTGCTCAATTATTTCTGTTCCGGACAACCCTACCGAACTTCACGGTCATTACCACACTGTTCGCTGTTGTCTGGGAAAAACCTATTCGGAGGACAAGTTAACAGGTTTCTAGGGTTCAAGTCTGCGTAAAATACACAATTTGAAAAGTCACCTTGGCATGGATGGAATCAAGCCATGTGCCGTGCGCGTCTCGCTTCGAGCCCCTTAGACGTGCGAGACGCTCGCTAAGCGAAGACCTTGGGGGAGCGGAGGGACGCGGGACCCACCTCCCGGCCGCAGCCTCCCTCCCGCACCCGGCCTGCGCTGCTGCGGGGCCGCGGGGCCGCGCGTGGAGCCCGCCGCGGAGCTGTCGGCGGCCGCGGGGCCGCGCGTGGAGCCCGCCGCGCGAGCCCGGGCGGCCTGGGAGGCGGCGGCGGCGGCCGCGGGCTCGCGGGCCGGGGTCCCCAGGCGCCCGCGGCCTAGAGCCGCCCGCCCGCCCGCCTCACCTGCGCGGCCGCGGCGCCTCTCCCGCCGCCGGTCGCTCTCGTAGAAGCCCAGCGTCTCCGTGTGCTGGGGCGCCTGCGGGAGCCCCTGGCCGCCGCCGCCGCCCGGCTGCTCCGCCTCGCCGCGGCCGTCCGCGCCGCCACCGCCGCCTTCTCCCGGGGCGGCCGCGTCGCCGACGCCCGCCATGTTCCGAGCACCGCAAACCGTCCCCGCCGCCTCCCTCCAGCCTCGGGCCGGGCCTCCGCCTCCGCCTCCGGCCGGCCCCCTCCCCGCCTCGCCCCGCCCCTCGCCGGAGCCCGGGCCGCCGCCGCCGCCGCCATCCGCCGGCCGCCGACCGGCGCGCGCCATTGGCGTCACGGGCGCGTGCGACATCGCCGCCGCCACGGCCGCCGCCATCTTCTTCCTGCCCTCGCCGTGGCGGGCGGCGGCGGGCGCGGCCGGCCGGAGCACCGTGCCGGGTTCCATGCGGCCGGGGCGAGCGGGCGCCCCCGGGGCTCCGGGCTCAGGTCCGGCGGGAGCGGGGCGGTGGCCGCGCCGCCCGCCGTCCGTGGTCTGCTGCGAGGTGGCCCGCGGCCCGCCCGGGGCCCCTTTTGCAGGCTCGGTGGCCCGACTGCGCCGGCGCCGCCCGGCGGGGGCTGGGGGCTGGCTCCAGGTCCCCGAGCCCTGCGCGCGGCGGCCGCGTGCGTCTGCTGTGTTGGCTCCGTCTCTTCTGCATATTTACGGTCATCCGTCACCCTCCCTGGCCTCTGCGCGTCGCTTGGCAGTTTCTAAATCCCTTGGGCATGAAGCAGCTTTGGGGGAGCTTCACAACAGGTGGGGCATGGAGGGAAGCGACCGGCCTGGGACTCAGCCAGGGTGCTTGATGCGTTTAGGGTTAGGAGACGGCTCTGGGCCACCACCGTCATTTCACCTGGGGCTACACCTGTCAGTTTGGCGTGTGACCTTGGACCGAGCGCTGTGTTGAGACTCCCCGCCGCTGGGGTCGTGGAAGCGAAGATGCTGCGAGTTCCCGGATAGCGCAGGCCCCGCGGCCCCCCGCTTCCCATATGACTGCTGTGCACTCCAGTGAGGGGGACAGTGGTACCTCGATTTCCCAACTTGGGTAGTCACCCGTGCATTTTTACCCTTTTGGTTTGCCAAGCAAGACCAATTCCTGCACCAACACTAAGCTGCCTGGACACTTCCCCAGACCCACCCTTGGGAACCAGATATAAACGTGCCCGAAAAGTGCAAAATCGAGCTCGCGCTCATTGTTCAGAGAGACTTTAGGGGGTTCTGTTGTCAGTACTGCTTACTTGCTGCTAAACTAAACAAGTGTTAAAAAGAGAGCACAGCCGCCTGGCAGTCTGACCGCGGGGCTGGAGTTTGGGGTGAGGGACCAAGGTGGACTAACACAGCCTTACGGCTGGGAGCCCACCCTCGCCCAGCCTCCTGAGAAAGAACTTCCTTATCCCTCCATGAAATTGAAACAGCTCACGGGATTACAGTTCTAAATTATTCCTGTGACCATCCTCCATGAAATTCTCTGGGTTGTGTTTGGTCCAAACTGAGCCTCCCTAAACCAATGGGAAACAAACGCTCTGGTCAAATCTTGAAAGCCGTCTTGAAAACCCTTTCAGCTCAAATTCTGTTCTCTGATCTTTTATGGTGAAACATCATCTCCTTTCCATTATGCGCTGATTGTGAGGGGTGAAGTAGGCTTTTATTGCTGCGTTTATGTCAGTTTCCATTTACTGTCTCACCACATTTACTGGGTTATTGCACCTGCCTTTCACTCAACAGAGCAGGTAGAGAAGGAATCCTCAGTTCTGTTTCCCGAGACAGCCAGCCATAGGAATAAATTTTCCTCCTTTTCTGGATTAGCTCGGAAGAAGGACATTGTGTTCCCGGGGCTGTAGCTGTCCTTTGAAATAGCAAAGAGAAAGAGAGCAACTCTGTCTGGGCTGGGTCCTGAGTACTGACCGATGTGAACAGAGGCAAAAGGAGCAAACTGGAAATTGGGAAGGTCAAGGGCCTTGGAGTTTCTCCTCTTTGGGGTCTTTTCACTGGAGCTGAATTATTTTATTGAAATAAATTCTTACTGCTTACTGTCCACGCCAAATCATCATGGTCTACCATGTCATAAATCCATATTGAAGTCAACAGACTAACAAGCATTTTAAAAACAAACATTAGGTAATTTTTTTCAATTAACACTATTTTTCCCTTTCTATAGGTACTGATAATTGGGTAATCAAACAGCACATTGTATGTGGAAGGTTTTTTTTTGTTTGTTTATTTGACTTAATACAACCTATTCCAACTTCCTCGGAATCCAGGAAAGGGTATTGTCAAGTATGTATTCTGAATCTTCAAAATATTAAGTTGTAAATAACCTTAAACATGAGAAATATTTACATAACAGAAGAACCAGCAGTTTTCTGAGAAAGAAAAGTAGCAGTTAAATTATCATGCACTTTATATCAGTTGTAAAAAGAAAGATACATCCTTAGATTCATGGTTCTACCATTAGAAAACAAAAGGCGTGTTTTAAAAACATAGTGATACTTACTGTTAAAAAGGTATCCAATAACATTCTGAGTTAAGTTACAAGGTAAAGCCAGGAATCAGATGACAATGAGCTACAGCAGTTAACCTTGAACATTGAATTATTGTGAATTACTATTTCACAATAAGATGGTGTGCTCCAGCATGTTGTACTAGCTGAAAGAAGGTACGATGTACTAGTTAAAAAAAAATCCATGGGTGGGAAATAATTTCAATAAAGGAAAGTGATGAATACTGGGTATGAGTTCAGAAATGAGAAGTTGAGTATGCAGTTGTTGTGCCCACTCTGTGGCTATTGTATTTTGAAAACTGCAAAATGCAAAGTGTCATTTTTAAAAGAATAGAAGTTTGATGAGTAGTATCCAAAACATTCAAAACTAAATTACATAATTTCATATTTGAGCAACTAAAGATTTAACAATTGTGATTTGTGATGAAACAAAATACATTGAATGCATCATGTGTCGACCATGGATTCAAAGCTTCAGAAGATTTTTAGTGAAGTCTATAAATTCTTATTGCTTAATGTCCACGCCGAATCATCATGGTCTACCGTGTCGTGAAAGAGCAAGTTTTAAAATAAGTGATGTTTTTCAGTTGGTATGTCTGCTGGAAGAAAAACGCGGGGCCTATGGTTAGAAGCCTCGGGAAAGCTTCTGTCTCAGCTACATATTTACCACGTGACCCTGGACAGAACCACTCTGCCTATTCTATAATGGTAACTGAAAAATAATACATACTTATATTTTTCTTCCCCCTTAGCAGTAACTTTGAGTACTTTCTTTTATTTAGACTACATAGTTTTCATTTTTCAACTACAAAGCAGTTTATCTCTTGATTGCACTTGTATATTGCCCCTAAAATACATGTGAAATTAGTTCCAAATGCTTTCCCAGAGTAACAAAAACATTAAGTGCTGTGTTAACTTGAAAGAACCCCAAATCAGAAGCAGCATGGATGACCCCTCTTTGCTTTATTTTCTCACCTGTAGAGTATTGGACTAAATGGCTCTGATCACCTTTTCTAGCTCTGAAATAATGTGCTAAAATCTATGCAACGCCTTTCTGGAGTCTTGGAATCATGGGTTAAATGGTAGATCTGTGCTATTAAGATTGGTAGAAAAGTGTGAACTCCTAAAGAGAGCCACTTTGTAACTGGGTCTGAATTTTGAATGTGGAGACTTCAAATGCAGTAACCATTGACAGCTCATCCAAGGCATGTGATTATGTACCTTCTTTGTGCTCTAAGCTTTACTCTTTGTCTTGCCATGAGAAGTGATGAGTTCTCTCTGACCTTCCAGAATGCTCAGACTGGGGTTCTCACCCCAAGGCTCAGGGTTTCTGTATTTTAAATAGGTTTCCCATAGGCACACCTAGGTCTGATAACACTGTCAGGTGGCATTAAGCGGCACCTGAAGTAGTATTCGAGGTAATTACTCAGTAATCCTTGTACAGTTCAATTTTGTAGTATAGATTCACACACAGAGTTAGATTACAGTTTAACTGTATCTTTGATTCTCAGTTGAAGATTTACTGCAGCATTACATGACTACTTTTTTCTAAACCATAAATGCCAGGTGTCTGTATTCACAAACTGTCACCCTGAATTTAATTCATTCACCATTTTGTTTTCAAGAAGAAAAATAAGAGTTGATGTTTTTAAAAAATCCGAACAGCTTTGCAACTGATGTTCTAAAGAAATAAGATATATAGCTGTGTGCAGAGCAAGCCCCTGCACTGAATTTATGTGAGTTTATTACATCTGTGGGTTCCAGTAATAATATTTTCTATCTTTGGCAGTCATTTTTGGACTGATACTCATTATGTTTTGTCTGCTCTGGGCTTTATTCCATGGATTTTTTAAAGAGCACCAGCTCAGTTTGTTTCTGGAAGATGTAACAAATTAAATAATGTGCCTTTCATTCTAATGTACCTGTTATAACTTAACTAACACAGTCAGGAGCAAAATTTTATTTTTAAAAGCATTTTTCTGGCATGAGACTATACAACGGAAAGCATTGTAAATGGGACTTTCTGAAACTATACTTTGTTAAAAGAGATGTTTTATAGAAGACACTCTGTTCTGGAGACCTAAAAGTAGGTTCTCTTTTTGTAATAAAAGTATATGAACTTACAAAAATACATCCTTTTTATTAGCTAATAGAATCCTTATTCATGATGAGATATGAGGCTTTGTATTGAATTTTAAATTTCTGGAAAATTCCAAAGTGCTGCAGAAAGGGACCCTTGTCATGACTCAGTAGCTTTCTATTCCCGGTTTCTCGCTTTGAGGGGAAAGAACATTGTTTATTTTTCATTATCATGATAAAAAAAATAGATAAGTCATGTTTGAAACTGTTTTAGTCATTCAGTTAATAAAAATCTGTTTGTAGAATAAACTTAGAGTTTCTAGTAAATGTGTTGATAACTGTCAAAAATCCTTTATACTTCCAGCTAGCAAAGAATTCAATGTAGGATTCAGGAAGGAGAGGAGATTTTATTTACCAACAAATTCATTTTTCCAGTCCTTTTAAATTTTGCCTTTCAGAATTTTTTTATTATCCTGCTTTTATAACTCCCCAGTGGTGAATTATTTATTGCTTCTTTTGGCCACTCATCAAATAGTGGGTAATAATCAGAAGACTTTAGTTGATATTTAGGATATGTTTTTACTTTTTTTTCAGTGCTTCTAGTTAATCTTTCATGGATTAAAATAACCAAGTAATTTTTCATTAAATCCATGCCCTTTATGTTTTGGGCTATGATCTCCTTCTAATTAGCTGTCATTCTGCTCATTAATCAGTATTTCCATTTCTTTCTTCTTGTTTCTGTGATACTAAAAAGTGATTGCACTCTCTGGATCTTCCAAAGATCTCTTATTTCAGTGTTACCTCTTATGAAAACTCAAGTATTTATCTTTCTCTTGTCTTATTACCAGAATGTATTGCAAGTGCATAATGAATTTTCAGATTTTCAAGATAATCTCAGAGTTTTTGCCTTCCAGGTTTTAGAAATTTGTTTATGTGATTTCAAGGCCTTAGATTTTCAGGTTGCTCTTTTATATTCGTCTATTATATCCCCTTTTTCTTTTCAGTTGGAAGTTTATATGTAAAATGCTTCTATTCTTTCTGATGTTTTCCAGTTTAGTATCAGTTTCAAATAATGAACAACTTTTACCTCTCTGTCTTCCATACGGATGCTTAATAAATACTATAACTCAGCTATACAGTTTACTGGAGCCCAGTAGTACTGTGGTTGATTTTTCTTAGCAGCAATAAAAAGAAAACATATTGTGGCTTTAGCAAACATTTACTTTGGACAATTTTATCTTCCTAATTATGCTTTGCCTGAGCTGATGCTAGCAATTCTTTCTGTGAGCACATGCCCACTGTTGACAGAGACGTGCTGGGGTTAAAAATTTGGCATTTGAAATTCACGCATAAATGTTCAATTGCTAAGAAAACTGAGGCTAAATCAGATTCTGGTCATTATTTATCATCTCTTAACTTACACTCTGACCTTTCATCCATCTATCTAGCTATGCAGTAACACCAGTCGTATAAAGAAAAATTCATTTCTAGTGCTGCAAACCATTGTTATACACAGTTTTAGTATTTAAGTTTATTTATTTATTTTTTTTTGCAGTTGTTTTTGGCCGGGGCTGGATTTGAACCCGCCACCTCCAGCATATGGCGCTGGTGCCCTACCCCTTTGAGCCACAGGCGCCGCCCAGTTTTAGTATTTATACTAGTGTTTATGATTTGACATGGTTGGCTAGAAATTTTTTTTCTGAACAAGACTAAGTTTCATGCAGTTTGATTGTTTTTGTACAAGCTTGATAAACGCTTAATATAATTTCTATCTCAATGTAGCCAACAAAATCAGTTTCATGTTACATCATTTAAAGCTTCAAAAATAAGTTGATTCCATCGACTTTGGGCAATTTAATGTCCACTCCAAATCTGCCATTTGTTTCCTTCTAACATTTTAATAATTTTCTATAGAGAATGACTAATTGGTTTGATTAGGTTTCTCTATGGGTGTTTTATGGACAGTGCAACTGGCTTCTCCTTTGAAAGCAAATAATTTTCTTTGCATTTGGAGTGTGTTTTTTTAAAAATAGCTTATCAGCAAGGGGTTTTCTTCTGAGTATTATTTTTAAACTAAATGCTTTAGAAAGGCAGCATCCGTTAATCCTTCAGAGACACATACACAGGTGGATTCACCCATGCAAACATATATTTTAGATTGATAGTTTTTTTCACAACAATCTGCTCCTTTGCTTCTGTGCCCAAGTGGGTAAAATAGTTGTCTGGGACTAGACCCTAAAATGTAATGGCGAAGGATGGCGTAAGTGAGAAACATTCCTCAGAGAGGGAACAGAACATATGGAGAGTGCCCTAGACTGGGAGTCAGGAGGCCTGGGTTAGAGGCCTGCCCCTTCCTGGTCCTGCGACCTGGGAGCAGTCTGGGCCACAGGTTTCTGACTCAGGTAGCAGTGGGGAAGCCAGATAGTCTTGAAGTTTCCTTTCAGCTCTAGAATGAATATGTTTCTTAGGTGCATCATGGGTTATTTTAGGCCAGCATGTAATGTTGACTTGTGAAATTTTTCTTCTGTTGAACTCAAGTACCCTATTCTAAATTGTGATATTTATCTTAAACTGTTTACCTTCAATCAACAGACTTTAGTGTTTCTTACTCGGCAAACATTTGTCCACTGGCTTTTATGTGCCGGCTACTGGTACAAAGCCCTAGAGTAACAGAGATAAATAAGATGTATTTTCTATCTACAGTGGCTACATTGCAGTGTGATAAGTACCACAATATAAGAATGAATGAAGTGACTTGGTCGTTCAAAAGAGAAGGTTGGTTAATTCTGCCTTAGGGTGAGCCAGGACCTTAGAAGGAAGGCTTAGAAGGAAGTGGCATTTGAATGGGTCTTGAACAATATATTTGGCAGATGGAAAATGGGGCTGAGGGTAGGCAGCGAAGGACCTTACAGGCAGACATTGGAGCATGGGCAGAATGGGAGAGGTAGGAAGATGCATGGTGTTTGAGTAGAACCTCAAGATTGAGTTTCAGTTTACAGACCTGAAAATTAGGAAACAAGTTGGGGCAGGGAAGGGCATTGACTGCAGAATGGGCAAGCCTGTCTGGAAGAGCACGAGTTATTAGGTGATCTTAGGTTGCCAACACTGCCTCTGGGCTGTCTGCACAAGTTGAAGAATAATTCATAGTATTTTTCTGAGTTGGTTAATATTGAGATTTGCTTGCACTTCTACCCAACAGTTGGATTGAATAATTAGAACATTAGTCTGTGTTTATTGAGCGTTTACTGTATATTGACTCTTACTCTCCGTGTCCAAGTCCAGTATCTGGTTATTTTTTTTTTTTTTCTGAAAAATGATGTCAGCATCATATTTGTAGAACAAACTTTTATTTGTTTTGTTTGATTGGAAGACAATCATGCACAAAGGATTACATTTCTTTTTTTTTTTTTGAGACAGAGCCTCAAGCTGTCACCCTGAATAGAGTGCAGTGGCATC
>CAUYRH010042333.1:0-69173 GCA_963574655.1 Perodicticus potto | reverse complement strand
AATGCATGTAGGCAGCTCTCTAATGCATTTGGCACTGACAGATACATTGTTGATGAATTCAGGGATAACAATCTGTCAGCAAAGCCTATGATAAATAATATTGTAGAGATCTTCATTCCACTTTTCTGACTGCCCCATAATAGGAATTGTCAGGCTCATCAAGCAGACACTTAACCAGTATTCTTAGTTAATCCACACCCTAATTCTTCACTATTTTTGGAATGGACATGAGAATTGGCCAGAATTTGCAGGTACAAGGACTCTACAGGGAGTTCCAAACATGCTTTGGCTTGAAAAACACAGAGGGCCATTTTCTACATATGGCTCTATGATGAATCTCATTTTTCTCAATGGCCAAATAAAGCTCATGATGACTCTCTGAATACTTAGTGGAAAATTCTGAGTTAAGATTCTGGCTTTTTCCTTCAGAGGGTATGACGGCCATGAGAATGTAGCTCTCAGATCTTCAGTGTGAGAGCAGGACTGGCAGCCAGTCATAGCTTATGTGTCTCAAATCTGTCACTATGCTCCTGCTGAAGCCGCACATTGTAGTTACTTCCTAAGTGGGTGGCCATGATTGTTCTTATTATTAGTCATGTGATTCCTGTTAGTCAGTTTAACTTCCTGGAAATTTAGTGTCTTTATCTGTATCATGAGGATAATAACACCTACTTGTAGGGTTATGTAAGATGATAAAAAACTGATGTGATAAATAAGATGATGAATAATGTCAGTAAAACACCTAACAATACTTAGTTGTCTATAAATGGTAGCTATTGTTGTAACATTATCTTCTGTTGTTCAGTTATTGTTTCATATGTGTATGTTTTGCTTCGGCAACTATTCCATAAATAAGCTTCTTAAAGGCAAGATCACGTTTTGTACTTTGCCTGTATTTATAACTTTGTTATCTTTTGTGTCTCTAGCCTTGCTCATACCAAATATGGCACAATTCTTTCAATGAATTTGTAAAAATGTCAGCATCGTTTGGACTGGCACCATTTCTCAAATAGGATTATTTAACAGTAACTAAAAATTTCTGTTTTCTAATTTTATTTTATTTTACTTTTTTTAGAGACAGGGCTTTGCTCTGTCACCCAGGCTGGAGGATAGTTGTGTGACCATAGGAACTATTCTGTGTATGTAGATTACCTGGAAACCAAATAAAAGAAATAAGAGAAAGCTGATATGAACATGCACAATAAAATGTATGGCATTCTCATAGCACAAGGAATATATGACAATTGGGATGAAAATTATATAGACAGAGGTCAGGTGTGGTGGATCACACCTGTTATCCTAGCACTCTATGAGCCTGAGGTGGGTAGATTGCTTGATCTCAGGAATTCAAGACCACCCTGACCAAGAGCGGGACCATCTCTACTAAAAATAGAAAAATTAGCCAGGCATTGTGGGGGCAACTATAGTCCCAGCTACTTGGGAAATAAGGCAAGAGAATTGCTCAAGCCCAAGAATTTGAGGTTGCTGTGAGCTACGATACCATGCCGCTCTACCCAGGGAGATGGAGTAAGACTCTGTCTCAAAAAAAAAAAAAAAATCGTGTATACAGAAGGTTCAAAAAATGTACACATATTTTTTAAAAAAGAAAAAAATGTGTTAAAATACATTATTTCCCAAACTATACATAGAGGAAGAAAAGTTTATTATCCTCTTCTCTGTTGCAGTGCAGAATTAAGAGAGTTTCTGGGGGTTAATGAAAGAACTCCAGAGCAAGAGTAGGAAAGGAGAAGACCTGTAGTGTGGGCTTCTCTTCCCCTATCTTGGACCACACCTGTAGGCTAAAAATACATGCCCTGTGTTGCTTACCTTATAAGGTTGTTGCAAGACTCCATTGCAAAACTCCAAAGAGCCAATGTTAAAGACAGCCTATCTAAATCATAAATAACTGTAAAATCTAGGAACATAAGGCAGCGTGCCTCTTCCTTACGGAAAGACCCAGGAGTAGAAGGAGAACGAATGCCTTTTGCTGTGTTTCTAAATTCATTCAAATGGAATTAAAGACCAAACCCTACCTTTCTTTTGACATCCCTTGAATGAAAAGATCTAGAAAGGAATAGAGAGAAATTCTAAAGGAATCTGCTATTCACAACTAGGTACTTAGCAGAGGCTTTAAGACCTTGTCCTCCTGTTTACTATTCAAATGAAGTGGATGAAAAATGAGACAAATCCCATTAAGGAAGATGTGGGATCTCTCTTGTTGTCTCCTGGTCACTCATTCCCTCATTACCTCTGGTGTTCTGGTGCCCAGGACACAATTCCCTAGCTATATCCACCAGTCTCCCTCCCCTTTCTCCTTGACCCAACAGCATGATATATTCTGTCCATGGGTCACTCTTTCTTTTCCCCATACTCATTCTCTGGGGGTTTCTCACTGGTCATATGCTTCCATACATACCTTGGGTGAGAAAACAAAATCTGAAAAAATCTAAATCTGTTCATTCTACCCTGGCCAGTCATCTGAGCTCTAATTCCATATTCCTCTGAACCTTCAACATAGCCACTTAGATTTCCTTTTCAAATCTTTAATCTTATGTGACCCCAAGTTAAATCCTCTCTTTGTTTCCCAACTTCTTTTTTATCTTCTCAATTCTATACTGTTGTTTTCCATAGTCTTAAAATTTGGAGACAGAAATTTTCTTGCATTCTCTGATTTCCTCAAACTCTATCACTAATCAATTGCTAAATATTGATATTCTTCTTTTAAATTTCTGCAAGCTCCTTTTTAAAATTATGCTCAAATTTTCTCTTGTCTGTGTCATTCTTTAAAAAAATGTTTTTAATTATTATCACTGCCTCTTCATCATCTCATCCTTAGTACCTGTAAGAAGATACTGGGTTCCTGGCTAGTCTTTCATCATCTGGTCTTTATGACTCAAATCATTATGTATGTTGCTGACAGTTTAATTTTTACAAAATCATCTCATCCTGTTGAATATCCATTTGAGAAACCATGAAGAAAAATTTCCACTTTTAACCATTATGGGGTAATTCATTATAAGACTCGCACTCTCAATGATAAAATATACAAACAAACTATTTTCAGGCATTGGACAACAGGGTGCAATATTACAATCGTGAGGTAGGTATATTTGAAAAAGAATCCAGATAAAGTGCTAGAAAATGTTTGATTATTCTAAAAGACATAAAAGGAGCAATAGAGGAAAGAAATACAGGGAGAAAAAAAGAAAAAGAAGGAGGAAAAGAGAAAGAACAAATGAACAGACAAGTAGAAAACAAATAGCAAGAGATCAAGATGGCAAACAAATCCAATTATATAAAAGATTATGTTAAATGCTAATGCATAAAATATTCTAATCAAAAAGAAAAAATTGACTGACTATACATATATATAAAAGCAAGGCCTTACATAGGCTTTCAATAAAAGATATACCTTAAATATAAAGAAAATGTAAAAGAAAAAAAGAAGTTTATACTGTGTAAACAGTAAGCATAAGAAAGCTGGCGTGTTTATGTGGGCCTTCTATAGTAGGTTTTAAAGCAAAGAGCATTATCCAAGATGAAGAAGGATATTTCACAATGTTCATTCATCTGGAAGATAAAAGTCAATTCATCAGGAAGACAAAAACAACCACAAATGTGTAGGCACCTAATGATAGAATTTCAGAGTACACAAAGAAAAAACTGACAAGACTGAGGGGAATTCTATGCCGTAGTTGGAGATTTCAACATCTCCCTTTCACTAATTGACAGAAGCGGTGGCCAGAAACTGTTAAGAATGCAGAAACTCTGAATAACACTATCAACCAAGTTGTTATAACTGACATTTTCAGACTACATCTAAAGAACCTACAGAAATTGAAACAATATAAAGAGAAATTAGCAAATATGTGCAACTATATAATATTAAAAATATCACATATCAAAATTTGGGACATAGCCCAAGTTGTGCTTAGAATAAAATTTAGCTATTTAATCTGCTTATACTAGGAAAAAGAAAAGTTTATAATCAATGATCTGAGCTTCTATCTTGATAAGGTAGAAAAAGAAAATCAAATTAAGCCCAAAGTAAGTAGGATGAGAGGAATAAGAAAAACATGAGAAAAAAATTAACAAAATAACAGAATATTAGAAAAATTAATAAAGTCAAAGTTGAAAAAATTAATAACAGTGATCAACACTGGCAAAAATAGTCAAGAAGAAAATAATTATACTATAGTATAAAGTATAAATATTAGAAATGAAAGAATGAATATCATTATTGATAATAGAAACAACAAAATAATAATAAAGGAATATTTTTAAAACTATGACAAATTTGATAGATTGGACAGATTCCTTAAAAACACAAGTTTAAAATCCATTTTAAAAAGAAATAAATCAGTAGATTTATATCTACTTTAAAACTTGTATTTCTTCATAAAATATTTCCATGTACATGAACAAAAATCTCAGGCCCAAATGGTTTCATTGGTGAATATCCTATCAAACATAAGGAAGAAATTATTATACTCACCCACTATTTTACTGAGCTGTGAAGTTGTTCCTGTGTCCCTGAAGCTGTTGGCATACAACTCCCTTTATAAACTGTTCTTAATGTTCTGACGGATAAATTGGAGTCAAAGTTATTAAAATAATATGGAAGTTATGGAAATAATCAAATCATAAAATGATTCATCTTAAAATTGGAAAAACTTAACACCTCTTCATAATAAAAAATTCCATCCAAATAGAAAGGAAATCAAACAGAATTGAATTTAATGATCATATATTGAGTCCTTTTGCCATAAGGGGATAAAAGAAAGCCTCTCTATCTCATCACATCTATTCAGCATGATACTGAAAATGCTGTTAAATAAAGTGAAAAAGAAAAAAGAAAGTAACAATAAAAAAGTGGGAGAGCAGAAGTGAAACTAATGCACAGAAAAGATTAATAAGTTAGTTGAATTCACATAGCTAGTAATTGCTGTACTGAGATTTTTAACTAGTTGGTTGGATCCAAGAGTCTACAGATACAACCACCAGCCTTTACTGCTTCTACTGTGTCTTGGTAAAGCGTTTAAGGTATCATTTCATTTCTTTCGATGACTATCAGTATGGACTTTCCAGTAATATAAAACAAATATAAAGACTTAAGGGTTGAAAATCTTATTCAAAAGAAGTTGATCACCTTTTCAGCTTCCTTGATCTTGGCCTCTGGAGAAACACAGGATAAAGTTCTTCATTCAAAAGAACAAGAAATTACTGACCAATGCAGTGCACTATCTCAGAGGTTCTCTGTCTGACTGTCTCTCTTTGCCTCTCTGTCTCTCTCTGTCTCTCTCTCTCTCAATTCTTCCCTCTGTAGCAGTAAGAATCACATCACCATTGGGATTTTAAAGGGCTTCTAAATAGGACTGTTCTCTCTGAAGAAAATAAACAGAAGAGTAAATGGAAACAGCATAGTTACGTCAGCATGGATAAATCCCTACAAAGGGCTGTAATTAGACTGAGCTGGTATTGTGCATTAATGAGGAAATGGAAAAGAAACTTTGGTTCAGGTGACTCACAGTATGGAGCCTGGAAATGAAAACACTGGAATAATCAGGGTACATTTGCTATAAAGACATGTGAGGAAGCAGTACCGCATTTATTTATTTACTGAAAATAACTTATCTGTTCACCATGTATAGGAAGTTAAGCCATTAACATGTGAATTTGGGTCTACATTATGGTAGGTCCACCATATGGATTTGCTGAATACGTGTGTGAATGGTAGTTAAGTAAATGAAGCTTACTTCCTTTGTTACCAAATTGTTGCTGTCATTGCTGGTTTTAGCTTTTTTAGCTAAAAATATTCCTAAAGATTTCTTATCTATATAAAAAAGACACAAAAATATGATTTTAACTGATAAGAGTTCAGGGTTGTCATTACACCACTTGTGTTATGCTATCAAAAACTGCCTCAAAATTGTATTTTTAAATTAGTTAAATAGAATAAAAAGCAGAATAGTAAGAAATAAATAAGAACAGAATATCCACCAGATCTGAAAATTACAAAATATCAAGTAAGCTAAATATATGGAGAGACATTGTTTTTACCTCAAGACTCCATATTGTTAAGCTATTTCTACCCTATTTAACCAATTGAACTACAGATTGATTAAATTACACTGAAAATCCTAGGTTTTTTTTTTTTTTAAAAACCTGACAAACTGCATTCAAAATTTATATAGAACTATAAAGACCTATCATAGTCCAGCTATTTTTTTTGTCTGCTACACATTAGAAGAGTAAGAGTTGTCTTGGGCTACACACTAAATACACAAACACTAAGAAAAGCAATATAAAAGTTCATGTACACTTTTCATGATTTTAGACACCATAGATAAGACAAAAACAGTCCTCACATGATTAACATTCAGCCTGCTGGCCTCATATTGGACATCCCTGGAAACGATCTTGAAAAAGACTAATGACATTACATGACTTTGATATTTATTATAAAGGTACCGTAATTAAAACAATGTGGGATTGGCAAAAAGATTGAAAAAGATTTGTGAGGCAGTGCCTGTGGCTCAAAGGAGTAGGGTGCTGGCCCCATATGCTGCAGGTGGTGGGTTCAAACCCAGCCCTGGCCAAACTAAATAACTAAATAAATAGATAAATAAATAAAAATAAAAAGGAAAAGAAAAAGATTTGTGGATAGAGTAGCATACAGAAACAAATCAAATTATATTAATCTAATAATTTTTTGACATGGGCTTCAGCTTCAGAGTATTCCAAAGAGGAGAACCTTTTCAACAATTATTTCTGCTAGAACAATTGGATATCAATTTTGGAAAAAGTAACTTTTTTAAAACAAGTAATGTTTTTTGAAAAATACATTTCTCAAGCAAGATACAAAAAAATATACTTGAGGTGCATTGCAAATCTAAAATTAAAAGCTAAAGACTCTTTAAAAGATAACAAAGATTGCTCTTTTTACAAATTTGGTAGAGACAACTAACCCTAAAGGAATAAAATGATAAAACTCTTAAAGGAAACCATTTTTGATCATCAAAAACACTTAAGAGAATCAAAAAGCGAGTGGGGCGCAGTGGCTCACGTCTGTAATCCTAGCATTCTGGGAGGCTGAGGTGGGTGGATTGCCTGAGCTCACCAGTTCAAGACCAGCTTGATGAAGAGCAAGTCTTCATGTCTAAAAAATAACCAGGCGTTGTGGCAGCTGCCTATAGTCCCAGCTACCTGGGAAGCCGAGGCAAGTGAATTGCTTGAGTCCAGGAGTTTGAGGTTGCTGTGAGCTATGTCGCCACAGCACTTTACCCAGGGCAACAGAGTAAGACTCTGTCTCAAAAAAAAAAAAAGAAAAAAGAAATCTAATGTACAACAACAGGACTATAGTTAATAATATTGTGTTAGGGATTTGGCTAAGACAGTGGATCTGAAGCGCTCTGGCCACAGCACTCTACCCATATCATGTAAGGGTAACTATATAGACATGGATGTGTTAATTTGCTTAACTATAGTAACCATCTCACTATGTATATGTATGCCAAAATATTATGCCATTCACCTTAAAAATATAAGCACTATTTTAAAAATGAAATTCACAAAAACAAAGAAAATATTTGCAATAGATACCTGATAGATAACACTAAGAAATTTCAAGAAATCCATAAAAAAACAAACAAAAAAACCCCCGCTTAATTTTAAAAATGGGCAAAATACTTGGACACTTCATCCAAAGAGAATATATAAAGAGCCAATAAACATATGAAAAGGTGGTCATCATTTCTGTCATTAGAAAAATGCATATTTAAATCCTAATGAGATACTATTTCATATCCACTAGATTGGCTGACTTTAAAAAGACCAATCCCACGAAATGCTGGAGAAGATGAGGAGCTACTGGATCCCTCATCAATATCACTGGTAGGATATAGGTTTATAGTTTATAGTTTTGCCACAATTATCAAAAACTCTGACAGACTCTTAAAAACCTGTAAGATAATAGTTCCAGTTTAAGTAGTTGCTCAAAATAAATTATTGATCCACAAGGGCTTGTTAGTAAGATTGATCACTGAAGCTTTATTCATAACAGTAATTACTGGAATTAATCCAAATGTTTATCAATAGTATAATACATACATTGAGTTACATCTATGCAATGGGACACTGCTAGTCATTGACATCATTCAACAGCACAGATCAATCTCATAAACATTATGTGAATAAAAGAAGGTAGATCCAGAGAATGCATACTATATAATCCATATCTGTGAAGTTAAGAACAGACAAAATGAAAGGAATAGAAACCACTCTAGTGTTTGCTTGATTTGGGGGGTTGACTGTGAAGGTACGAGAACTTTCTAGGGTAGTAATCTGTATTGGGATAATTGCCAAGACTCATCAAACTCTATGATTAATATCTGTGCATTTTGCCAAATGTAATTATAACCCCAATTAAAAGGAACCTGGAAACTATGTTGCAGTTTACCAGCTACAGTTTACTAGAGCTGCTGATTAACAGCCTTGGCATAAATTAGTACAACTTATTTGACATATTGTTATATGTACTAGAAATTTTGAAGAACGTTCATATCCTACATCACAGAAGTTCTCTTCAATACATTTATTGACCATTGATTCCCATTATTACTCTTTTTGCACAAGATTGTCTTTTTCTTATTAGTTGCAATAAATACAAATTAGAAACATTTTTAATTAGAAAAGAATCATATAAGTTAATTTGATCTTAGAGACAAAGCAATGAAATTATTTATAAAGGCTATATTATATAACTGATAACATATGTATAATTACTATGGTAAATAGGATGAAATGTAGTTAGGAAAAGGAATTGTAGATACCAGTAGTATATATGCCACTAGGTATACAATGACTTTCAAGAAATCCATGGGCACATACATAGGTTTTTCTTTTTCTTTTTTTTTTTGAGACAGAGTCTCAAGCTGTCCCCTGGATAGAGTGCCATGGCATCATCATACCTCACTGCAACCTCCAACTTTTGGGCTCAAGTGATCCTCTTGCCTCAATTTTTCTATTTTTGGTAGAGACTGGGTCTTGCTCTTGCTCAGGCTGGTCTCATACTCGTGAGCTCAGCAATCCACCTGCCTTGGCCTCCCAAAGGGCTGTGATTACAGATGTGAGCCACCGCGCCTGGCCACATATATAGTCTTCAAAGAATCAAATTCTAGACCATTGATTCCCATTATTACACTTTTTTAGAAAAAGTAAAATGATGTTTATTTGGGAATAAGACATTACAATGTGAATATACATGCCATAGTAAAGAATTTGCATATTCAAAGATCTAAAGGAAGATACAGGTTTTAAAAGGAAAAATGAGAATTACATAGTTGTTTTGAGATAATTATCCTTAGCTACAAAGATCAATAAAGAATGTTACTAGTCCAAATTTAGGTAGACATTTGCTGCCCAGATATTCTTACAAAAGTATTTATTGCATAAGATTGCTATGGCCTTTGTGCAAGGTTATGGTTTTTGTAGTCTCGGATAGTTCTTATTATGCTTATTAAGCCTTCTCTGGCTTTATTTGTCAGTATTTTTTTTTCCTTTTAAACACAATTGACTCCATTTTGATTCTGACAAGTTTATTCCTGCCTCCCTTTTGTGAGAACAGCGTTTCACTCTGTTGCCCAGGATAGAATGCCATGGTGTCATAGCCCATAGCAACCTCAAACTCCTGGACTCAGGGATCCTTTTACCTCAAACCTCCCAAGTAGTTGGGACTACAGGTGTGTGACACACGTCCAGCTAATTTTTCTATTTTTTTAGTAGAGATGGGGCCCCACTCTTGTTCAGGCTGGCCTCCAACTCCTGAGCTCAAGGGATCCACCCACCTTGGCTTCCCAAAATGCGAAGATTAAAGGCCTGAGCCATCATCCCTGGCTATTCCCCTTTTGATTAAGATCTTTCTCTGACAGCATCACTGATCAATCATCCTGCAGTTAGGTTTTGATTATCCCTTGGTGCCAAGAGATGGGCTTGTCTCAAGTTGCTGATCTGGTCCCACATTGGAGGGAGTGACTGGCAAGTAGAAGTCAGTGTTAAAACCCTGTTAGCCACATGTGAGCAACAGAGAGGTCTGAAGAAAGTGACTCTCATTCCACCTCTACCTGGAGTCTATTGTTAGGTTCTATTTTGTATGTTCCATAGGTATTTGCTATCATCTCGAAGTGGTAGGCCAGTATTATGTTGTTAGGAGTTATACTTCTGCAGAAATTTAATAAGGAGCAGGTACAAAGTTTAACAAAGAAAACACAAAGTAAAATTAGTGGTAATGTGGCAGTCACAGTTTGCATAATCATTTTGAGGCATGAACCTAGGCTTAATGGCAATCAACTGAACAACTAAAATGACCATAGAGAAGTGTCTGAAGTGTAAGGAGATGTAACTGGTTCTGAACTTAACCTACAGTTTTGTCTAGATTTGAAATAGTGAACTAGTTGGGCACAATTACCTTGCAAATCCTAGTTTTGAAAATTTTCCAAGTGTGTTTAATTAAAATCTGTATTTCTTTTTTAAAAGTATAAGTTGTTTACTTTTATTATTTTTGATTTGGCATTTTTATTTTTATTATATAGCATTCAATTAAAATGAACAAGTTTTTAGTAAAAGACAAAAAGTGAAAACTGAAGCCAGTGGATGGAACACTGCTTCATCCCATACATTGCACTAAATAAAAAACAGTCATCAATTTAATGAAGATTATTTATCATTCAGTTTCATATGTAGTAAAGGAAATCTACCACATCCCACATCGGTAATTTGTGGGGAAACTTTAGCAAATGAAGGTATGGTTCCTAGAAAATTAAGGAGACATTTAAAATCCAGACATTGCTACTTGTTGGAAAAGCTGGTAGAATGTTCAAATGATTTGCAATCAGTAAAACTAAGCAAGCAAAAATATGGACCAAGTATGTAATGATATCAGATAAAGCATAAGAAGTGAGTTGCTCAGTTGTAGGAATTGTACCTTTGAAAGTGAAATCTCATAAAATTTCAGAATCCGTTATTTTATCAGCCTACTGAGCAATTGTAAAAACGATGTTTGGAGAAGAATATGAAAAGAAAATTTAAAAAAATTCCACTTTCAGACAAAATAATTTCTTAGTGTGTTAAGGATTTATCTAAAAATATAGAATTTCAAGTAATATCTTACCTCAAAGAAGTAAACATGTTTGCAATTCAGTTGGTTGAATCTACTGATATTAGTGGTAAACTCTAACTTTTAGCATTCACTAGATTTGTCAATAAAGAACAAATAATAGAGCAATTTTTATTTCGTCATCCACTCCAAACAACAACATAGGACCAAGATATTTTTAATTTGATTGATAATTACTTTAGTTCTAACAACTTGTCTCGGGATTCCTGCATAAATACTTATACAGATGGAGCCCCACGTGTGTCCGGAAGTGTAAAAGAACTTGTTACACTTGTGCAAAAAAAATCAAAAAATTATTTTACACATTGATTTCTACACAGAGAAATGCAAGAATCAAAATCATTAGTGCCTTAGTTACAAAAGCTCCTAACTGATACTATTAAAATTATTAATTATATACAAATCAAGCTATTGCAATCAAGATTTGCAGAATTATGTTCCTCAATGGATGCTTCTCATATGCAGCTCTTATTGCATTATGGAAGTGAGATGGTTATCTTGAGGAAGAGTTCCTTCACGATTTTATGAAATAAAAGAAGTAATAACCTTTTACAAAATGCAACATTCTAAATTAGGCAATTTACTTTGTGATGAAGTTTGGGGTAATAAAGTTGCATTTCTTGCAGATTTATTTCAGTGTTTGAATACTCTTACAAAGAGTATGCAGGGAAATCATGAAAATATTCTCACATTTATAGATAAAATGAATGCTCTCAGAGAAAATTTACTGCTCTGGAAGGAAAGGATTAGAAGAGAAAATGCAATAGAAATGTTTGAACTAGTGAAAAGGTATAAAATGCATAAAAATGTTATTGAACACATTTTAACAAACTTTAGATTTACTGTACACAAATTTTGAAAAATATTTTCCTGCACCTACACTTGACAGAATATCTCTGGATTGGGTGAGAAACCCCTTGATGTGGATGCACACCAGCAAGTTTAAATATTACAGAAGAGGAAGTGTTACCTGAAATAAGAAATGACAGAGGATTGCAATTAAATATTCAACAACAGTGCTTGCTTCAGTAGCACATATACTAAAATTGGAACGATACAGAGAAGATTATCATGGCCACTGAGCAAGGATGACATGCAAATTCATGAAGTGCTCCATATTTTTTTTCATTAAAGCCCAATTCATAATTGCCAAGTCATGGAAGAAGCCCAAGTGCCCATCGACCCATGAATGGATTAATAAATTGTGGTATATGTATACATGGAATATTATGCAGCCATAACAAAGATGGCGAATTTACTTTTTATGTTTACCTGGTTGGAGTTGGAACATATTCTTCTTAGTAAAGTATCTCAAGAATGGAAGAAAAAGTATCCAGTGTACTCACTACTATTATGAAACCAATATATAATCACCCACACTTTCATACGAAAGATAAAACACAACTATAGACCAGAATGAGGAAGAGGAGGGGGAGGGGAGGGGATAGGAGAAGGGGAGGTTGGGTGGAGGGAGGGTAATCAGTGGGATCTCACCTATGGTGCATGTTGCAAGGGTACATGTCAAATATATTGAGAGTAGAGTATAAATGTCTTAACACAACAATTAACTAAGTGAGGTGAAGGCTATGTTAACCAGTTTGGTGTAAGCATTCCGAATTGTATATAAAATCAGCACATTGTACCCCATAAATGCATTAATGTATATAGTTATGATTTAATAAAAAAATTGTTAAGAGTAAAAAGAAAGAAATAATAGCTCCCCCCAAATAAAAGAAATAAATATTCAACAACAAAGTTGTGCAAAGTTCACAATTTTTAGTATTTTTATCTTGTAATAACCATTTCAGCCGTTTCCCCAAGTTTTTGTTTATTACAGGATTCTTGTCAGCAATACAAATGACCGTGTCTTCCAGAAGACTATTGACCATCAATTAGAACATTTTGGTATCTGCCGTGTTTTCCTTTTTATCTGACATTTTTTATTCTAAAGCCTGTTGGGTGTTTGCAGAAACTTACGTTCTGTCTTGTCCTGACTTCAGCATCCTTCACAAAGCTCTCGTATTCTTAATCTCTTACCAAAAAACAGTGACTCACATCTTACACAACTATTAGTAGTAAAGTTCATTAGAAACTAGATCTAAATTGTTTCTCTGTTTTCCCCCACCCCCGGCATGAAAGATGTAATGAATCAGGAAGTGACAAGGTTATTGACAAGTGTATGTAAGGAAATCTTTACACAATAGAATGTCCAATCCTAGAAATTTCAGACTTGAGGATTAAGCACCTTCGAATCTAAGAAAGAATTAGGCAAGTTTGACAAGATCTTGAAAGAGACAGAGGCCAATAGCTCTGTGCTCCATGAATAGAGGAAGCAGAAGAGAAAAGTTTTAGAATGAATGGTGAATAAAATGCTAGGTGAGAAAAGAAAAATGAATAGCAAACTCGTAGAGGCACTATCTTTCACATCTATTCTACAGTATGAAGAACAAAATTTCTATTTTTCAGGCAAAATAGGCTCTGAAAGATTGATGCTTCAAAATTAAAAAAATAAATAAAATAGATAAATAAAGAAGAACTGGAGAGGAAAAAAAATTTCCCTCAATTTCTCTACAAAGTAGATCAGGACAAGCCAATGAAGGAATATGAAACCATGTCAGATTTGAGTAAAATGACACATTTAATTTCATATTTCTACTCACAGATTTAGTTCCACACTCTCATATTTCCAGTCTAAAGTGTTAAGTGTGCAAAAATGATATATATTTGAACTTTCTTTTTCTGACTCAGAGAAAGTCTAGTAAGAATTCTTTCTTATTCCTACAAACAGAAAATAAAGAATAAAGGATATTTTATTAAAAATAGTAACTGTTTGGCTTTGCCATATATAGAATTAATGAACAATTATTTAATCTCTCTATATGTCTAGAGGGAATATTAACTCATCAGGCTGGCTCATCCTCACCTTCCTAGCTTCGAATGCAAGGAGCCTGTTGTTATTAAATGTCATCTCCAGTAACACGAACCACAGTTTTGCTCCTAAGCCAGTAAGGAGGATGAAAAAAGCAGCAGAAAAGGAGAATGGGATGTCCCTCACAAATTAGTAATTTCCATCATCAGGGGCATCACTTTTGCCAGTCATTCAGCCACACATTCCCTGCAGATGACCTTGGTCATAAAAAAGAAAATCCATGCTGATATATGAACAGAAGGAGCTTTTTAAACACACTGAACAGTTTTGAAAACATTATCTAAACATTATGTCTCAAACTTGTAGATGCACAACCCAAAAGAAAGGTCCAGTAAAAAATACATATTGCTAGCTTTTTCAAGTATAGACTTGTGATACTTTGCTCATTGACTTTCAAATATAGTGATGTCTGAGTTTTGAATGCTATAGCTCTTTGAAGGAAAAACCTGTTATAACATGCCTAGAAAACTCTCCATTATGCTCTCGCTATCTCTTGCTTAACCTGATAGAATCAAAACTCAACATTCCTGCCCAATACTTTAAAGTTCTGTACCTCCAAAAGTTTCCCGTGTCTCTCTGATATACCATGGCACAGGCTCTGCAAATACATAATAGTCATTACCCGATCTAAGTCTCTGGGAATCTGTCTTCAAGTCCTGGCCGCTTCGGACAGATTCCAGCTCCTTTCAGCGGCAGCTATCAGTGTTCTAAACAGCTCAGAAGATGTTGCAATCAGAAATTTCTCAACTGGAGACAGATTAATCATGTTTTCAAATATGACAGATGCTGCCGGGGCAACCTCATTAGGTGAGTTCTTAGCTAGTGATGAAAAAGAGAGTATTAATGGGACTAAATTCCTGGTCCTGCCAAGCCAGTCTCTAAGTTCAGTGCCTCAAGGGTCAGATGGATTAGAAGTTTCTTAGCCGAATAGACTCTCCACCTAGAAAATAATTTCCACCCAAGGGCGGATGAAATGATCCCAGTTGTATAAGCATCTGTGTAAAAAGACTAACCTCCCCGCTCTATCCACTGCAACACCCCTAATACTACCACATTCCTAATTATGCTTTTGATTTCATAAATTTCTATTACCTTATTATGTAAATTAAATCTTAGAACTGGCAGGAAATATTGTACCCAATTCCTTCACGATCTCTTGCTAAGTAAGGCACAAAAACCAGGCTTTTTTTCTACTCTCCAATGAGGCTCTGTCTTGCCATATAAATAGCTTTGGATTTCTTCCATGACTTAGCAATTATGAATTGGGCTGCAGTCGATCCACGAATGGATTAATAAATTATAGTACATGTATACCATTGAATATTATGCAGCCTTAAAGAAAGATGGAGACTTTACCTCTTTCATGTTTACATGAATGGAGCTGGAACATATTCTTCTTAGCAAAGTATCTCAAGAATGGAAGAAAAAGTATCCAATGTACTCAGCCCTACAATGAAGGGTATAACCCAACTATAGCACAAGAATATGGGGAAAGGGGCAAGGGGAGGGAGGGAAGGGGGGACGGTCGGGTAGACGGAGGGTAATTGGTGGGACCACACCTACGGTGCATCTTAGAAGGGTACAGGCTAACCTTATTAAATGCAGAATACAAATGTCTTCATATAATAACTGAGAAAATGCCAGGAAGGCTATGTTAATAAGTTTGATGAAAATAGTTCATATTGTATATGAAACCAGCACATTGTACCCCTTGATTGCACTATTGTACACAGCTATGATTTAATAATAAAGACAATAAAAAAATAGCTCTGGAGTCTGCATTGGGTGGCGTTTTTATATTAGATAAACTACAAGGAATTTCAAAACTGTATAAGTTACTATTTTTTAGGATAGGGCTTTTATATTATGAAAAATTACAAAGGTACACATCTACTTTGGTTAAATTAAGCCAACTAAATTTCCAAAATGATTCTAAAATTGACATTTACATGCATGAAGAATCATATGAAGAGGAAGAGTATTCATCTTACCTCCTGAATTTTCATCATTAGTTCAGACATATCCATGAACACTTAGAACATAGAAGAGGACCACACACACACTTGTGTCAGAATTTGCATTTTAGCCTGGCTTCCAGGACTTGGCATGAGACTGGCTGACTTATCTTGAAGTGTCTCTGGACTGTATCCATTCTTACTTAGATTGAAGTCAGTATGATTGGAAATTGAAGTTGCAATTGGCATTGATTTGGCTACCATAATAGTTTTAACAGTTTAATTAAAATTGTTTATAGCTTTTCTGATTTATTAGAAAAGTTTTACCTCCCTATGTTTTGTTAATATAGAATCCTGCTTACAAGGAAATACATTCTACTAGTGTGTCATTTTGAGTCTCTGAAAGAAAAACCAACGGAAAAGATAGTTGATGTGTTGGTAATATATAAACAACTAGAACGCAGTCTATGTTAAAAAGATACAAACATTTCTGTGCTAGAAAATACAGATATTCTTAGGCAAAAGAAAAAAAAGAAAGAAAAGAAAAGATGGGAGTTCTCAAATATTACATAGTTGATATTGACTATTTTACCAAAAATTTTCTGCAGTACATTCCTTGCTCAAAGGAAATTCAAATCATTAAAGTCGGGGCACTTTTATACTGAATTAGCTATTCTTACACATAAGGTCTCTTTACTGCTTTGTTTAATCTCACTTAATTTTAACCTTTGTTCTGATCCACACTTCCATTCAACCTTTACTTTGTTCTAAGTGTGAATGTATCTTTGTGAGGCAAATAGTACATGGCCTTTTATTATGTTATCATAAATTTCATTGTGTGTCCTACTTTTCTTGCTCTATTCTTGCTTAGGAGCAGGCATGGGGCTCCATAATTTGTGGAGCTCAGGGCAAAATGAAAAACCCTTGTTAAAAGTTATTAAGAATTTCAAGGTGAGGACAGCAAAGTATTAAGCAAAGTGTGAGGCCCTTGCAAGCACATCTTCGAGCCCTGTGCAGTTGCGTATCTCACACACCATCTATGGTAAGTAGATGTGGTTTGTTACTTCTTACTGTCTCATAGATTCTAACAAAAAAGTCCACCTTCTAATTGTCCCACCCCAAGTAATAAATAACTTTATTCACTCAAATTCCCTCCCATGACAAACACCAACATGTATAGGCTCCATTATGGAATTGTATGTGTGAGACTTGCTTTGAGTCATATACCCAGGAATGAGATTTTTGGGTCATAAGTCATATGGCTGCTCAGTTTTACTGTATGCTCCCAGTTTGTTTTAGAATCCCCTGTGCCCTGCCATCAACAGTGCTTAGAGTTTCAATTCCTGTTCAGTTTGCTTAGTCGTGATGTTATAAATATTTCTATCCATCTATCTTTCCTCCATCCAGTTCACGTGTGATCTTATTTGTTGAATAGAAATCCATCTCTGTTTTCATAACTACTTTTACCTTAATAGTTCTGACTTAGGAGTCTTTAAAAAATTAATTCCCCAAGCCTAGATCATAAAATAAAAGGGAAAATGTTCTTTCCCTTCACCTGTGTTAGTAGTGATTTTAGGGCCCTTCAGAGGGGTGGGGCCCATTGTCTTTTATTAGTAGTAGTATTAGTATTATTTCGAGTTATTGAGGGGGTACAAATGTTTTTGTTACATATGTTACATGGATAGCCTTTATAATGCTATAGGGCTAAAAATGTGCCCATCACCCAAATAATGTTCGTAGTACCTATTAGGTAGGTTTTTACTCCTCCCATCCTACCCTAAGTTCTTGATTTCCAACAATTTTTATATCTCTCTATTCCTGTGTGTGCCCACATCTTAGTCCCAAATTATTAGAGAGTATGTGTGGTTTTTGTTTTTCTATTCTTGAGATACTTTACTTGGGATAATGGTCTCAAGTTCCATCCAAATTGCTGCAAAGCACGTCAATTCATTCCTTTTCGTGGCTGCGTAGTACTCTGTGGTTACACTTGTATACACCACATTTTGTTAATCCACTCATGAATTGATGGGCACTTGGGTTGATTTCACATCTTTGTCATTGTGAATTGTGCTGCAATACAACATTGTAGTGTAGGAATCTTTTTGATAAAATGACTTCCTTTTCTTTGGATAGATACCTAGTAGTGGAATTGGTGGATCAAATGATAGGTCTACTTTTATTTCTTTGAGGAATCTCCGTATATTTTCCATAGAGTTTGTGCTAAATTGCAGTCCCACTGACAGTGCATAAGGGCTCCTTTCTCTCTGCTTCCACACCAGCATCTACTGTTTTTTGGACTTTCTAATAAAATCCATTTTTATTGGGGTAAGTTGATATCTCATTGTGGTTTTAATTTGCATCTCCTTGATGATTAGTGACATTGGATAATTTTTCATATGTTTGTTGGTAATTTATCTTCTTTTAAAAAGCTTCCGTTCATGTCTTTTGCCTACTTGTAATGTGGTTGTGTGTTTTTTTCTTTCTGATTTGTCTTTTGCCTTCCCTCTCAGCCTTATCTTTCTAGAAGATATTCTTCCAAGGAATACTTCCTCTCCCACTTTTATTAAGGTTTCTAAGATCTCCTTGGTATTTGGGTGGAGCAAGGGAAAAAGCCTTGTTCCCTGCGTGACTCATGCTGCCGATATTGCCACACAGCACAGCCTGTATATTTATCCAGCTGCTTATGTTTCCATGTTTCAGGGAGGTCGTCAAGAGAACACATCATCTAGACAGGTACTAGCTGAGTCCCCAGTCCAAACACTTTTTTTTCAGGTTAACATTAGTTTACATTATTTTTATACGATTAGATTGCATTATTTGCATCCGTAAAGTAAAATATGAACACATTTTAAAATTCGTGCTTTTAGGTCTAGATGAGGTATTGGGTATTGTTTACTCAAGGAGGTTAGATGCCTTGATGTCTGCATAGGACTTCTCTTGTTCGGGTTAATTGTTTTGGAGTACCATTCCCCAAACTTTGCATTTTTAGTGAGCCTGTTGGTAGTAACCTAGGCTATCTGTTGTCTGAGGTTTAAATCTCCAATTTTGGGTATGTAATCCCCAGCAGGGTACACAGAGGATGTTTTATAAATGCATATGTAAGTGTGCACCTGGTATCTTGAATGGCTGGAATATACTAGAGATTATGAGTCAGAGAGAAACAAAGCCCATGGGTAAGAAACTAACTTCAAAACTTACTCCCTTTGCTAATGAACGTAGTAATTCATTAAGGCGTATGGATTTTCCTAGGGAAGGGATGTTAAATTGGAAAAAGAATGAGGAAGGTACTATAATACTTTTTTTTTCCTAAACTATACTCCTAAGCAAGAAAAACAATGTCTATTATGTTTGTAAGACAAAATCAATTGTAAGAAGCATTTCAAGTAGAGAGGTAAGAAAAAGTAAAAATATTCACTTTGATAATCAATGAAACCAGATTTTTATGTGGGTTAAAACATTCACGCACATGCTTTGGCATATTATAAAGTAAAATCATCTAGGATTCTGCAAGCTTCAAAGATTGCATTCCTCTTTAAATTTGGCTTTATATGGCCACAGCTACTGGGAAAAGCGTCCTGAGATAGGTAAACTATTAAGTATGATAGACTGTCACCTAAACCCTGCATGGTAGATACTATAATATTCCTTTTATAGATGAAGAAACGGAAATTCAGAGACATTATAATGTTGGGGGTAGGTGGTCCTGGTTCCCCCCGTCCAGTTGACCTGGTTTGATTACATGACTAAGCTAGAAAGTTCAACTGAGGCACAGCGGTAACCGAAAGCAAAAGTGAGTGGAAACTGGAAATAAAACTGGAGCGGCACAGGCAATGTGGATAGAAAGTAAAAGTAACCTGCTCGAGTTTCAGGGTAACAAAGAGAGATTTTATTTAGGAAGAACAAAGGGCACCTCTCCTGGTGGGGAAAGGGTGAGAGAGAGATGGAGACACAAAGGCCCGTGCGGGGTGTAAACGCTCTGCCGTTTGAAGCTGGCCACAAGTCCTTCACTGGCCTCTCTGCACTTCCAGGCAGCATTGCCCTTTTCTGTTGGTCCTTGATTGTCCTCCTGTTGGTTTTCGATTACTTCATACCCACATGCTTACAGGCCCTCTCCACTTCCTGGTTCATCAGGCCAGGATTTCCTCCCGTCTTCCAGCCTCTTTCTTTGTGTGCCTTCTCAATAAGATGCTTTGAAAAGAGACAGATGGAGGATAACTGATATAATATTTAATCCTTCACAATGACCTCTTAATTCACAGAGCATCAAATGCCTGAGTGTTCCTACTATGATATTTGGTTAAAAGGGTTCATGGTCCAAATGGCCATCTGTAGACACAGTCCACATATTTTCAAATTATATTCCATTTCTTACAAAATAAGAAATACAGTTTATAACTCAATCCCAGTGAAGTTTCTAAGTCAATGTTATCTATGTTTATAGCATCATCCAAACAGTAGTATGTACAGAGTACAAATCTGTTCTTCTATAAAATGAAGGCAGGTAAAAAAAGATTTTCTCCACTGGCTGTTTATGGTTCCTGTATTTAAAGACAGTTTAGGAATTAATATTTTTAAAGGAAAAAAACACCTCTAGAAAAATAAAAGAGTTTAAACATATATTCAAGAGCTAACTCTTTGGGTAAAAATGATTATATAAAGTAAACAAAGAAAAGACAATATCTATGATTCAGAATAGAAAAGAGAAAATAATTATTTGTACAGAGATAATTGGAAAGCAAATTTAAAGAAACACTTTAGGACATTGCATCAGAATATTCCAAAGTATATATGTTGGAACAATAGTCCTGTAAAGGATGAGTTAAACAACATGCTCGTGAATAAGAAAGCCAAAAAAACCCCCCCAAACCTTTTTATGTCGTACTCTTTCAGATTTTTGATGCACGTTAGCTTTATAGATCCTTCTGGATTAAATGGAAAACTTTATTGTGAAATAGAAATGATGAATATTAACTCCAGAAGCAATAGAACACCTGACTAGATAATACAAGCAAAGTAAAAGGTAATAAAAGTTCTCCTGATGAAAAAAGACGTAACACTTAAAGAAGTTATAAATTATAGTTCTATCAACTCATTAAAAAACAGATAATTCTTATACTATCTAAACTGTTACAAAGCATAAAAATTAAAATGTTTCTAAAGCATCTGACACTTTAGAATAACCCTGTTATTAAACAAATAAAAACTTTAAAGACAACTGCAGATCATACGTACTTATAAATTGTGATGCATCAATATCAAATAAATATTAGTGAATATAATTCACCAAGAAGGGTTCATTCTAGCTATGCAAAGGTAGAATAACATAATGAAATCTTTCAATATAAAAGTGAATTTTAATGTTAAGACTTTAGAACACAATAAAGATAAGATTTGCAGATAATGGGTGAATTATTTTCCAGATAGCTTTAGAACAACTGACTTAATATTTGGAACAAAACAAAACTCAATAGGTACCTCATTTCAAATACCAAGTGAATATCATAAGAATTTCCAAGTGAATTAAGGATTTAAATCTCAAACAAGCTAATATAAAATCTGAAGAAAATGTAGGTAAATATTTTTACATGTAAATGAGGAAGGGCTTTCCAGATAGGATACCAAAGGCAAAAGTCATGACAATAAATCAAATAAGTCACGACAATAAAAAAGTCATGAGTGTTTACAGATTCTGAATATTACAAAGTGAATATATATTTTGGGGGTATATTTTTGTTCCAGCCATCTACAAGCACAGAGGAGGATGCTATAGAATTAGTAATCTTAAGTGGATCTGCATTCAAGATGTTCAATATGTTAAGTTTTGTAACTTAAACGTGTTGCATGCATTCTTTTAAATATTTCAGTAGAAGTTGGAAATGTACACAAATAACTAGTACAAACTACCAAAAGTGACTTTTTTAAAGATTCAGATAAGTATGATGGTGGCTTAATGTAAAGGACTTTAGCAAAAACATTTGGCTACCTTTGATAATAAAAGTCTAACCTTTGAAGCAGAGATTCACTTAGTGAATTTTGGAGATGAATTAATTGTATTATTTAAAGGTAGGCATTTTCATGACTAGCATTTTCATTTGAAAAGTGATTAGGATTGTAAGCTTAAAAAATTTTATTAATTGACAAGCTGAATGTTGGCAATAGGAACCAAGTGATCTGAAAAAGGGTGTCATGAATGCAGAAACATGCTGACATCTCTGGGCTTTGACATTATGAGATTAATTTGCACAAAAGGTATCATGCAAGGGCAGCAAGAATAACCAGTTCTTTCCTTATCTCCTCCAGTATTTGGGTTAAGCAGAGTGGGAGCACTGTCTTATCTGGACCTTGATTGATAATCAGTTATGCCTACGAAGAAGGGCTTCTGCATGCTTCAGTATTAAAAATGTCCCTAAAAATATTTCTAAAAGATAACTCTCAACTTTTGACTTAGATTTATGTTTTCAATAGATATTTACTGAGCTTCTACTATGTGCCAGGCATTTTTCTAGGCAGTGGAGACCCAGCTATGAGCAAACAAATAAAAATTCTTACCCTTGTTGAACTTACATTCTGATTAGCCTTGGGCATGTGGCTAATATTCACCACCAAGTTACCCGAGCATAACCCTATCAGACAAGTCAAAGAAAGCACAAGTACTGCCAAGTTGGACTTCTCAAATTTTAAGGTGCAAACAAGTCACTTTGGGATCATGTTAAAATACAGATTATGATTTGGTTACTTCTGAGAAAAATGCAGACTCTGATTTAGTTAGTCTGGGTAGAGTGTGAGATTCTCTATTTCTAAGAAGCTCTTTCAGGACACAAAAGTCATACTGGAACTTGGACCAGACTTTTAGTACCAAGGCTAGGGTGGAAGCCATGAGGTTTGGAAAAAAGTGCCTGTATTTGAATTGTGTACAAAGTGGTTGAGCTTTTGCAAACTCCCCTGGTATTTTTTGATAATAAGAACAATTATGGTAATTCTAATGATATAACTACCGCTTATTGAATATCAACTATAGGCCAGGCATAGAGCTCAGTTTTTGACCTATATATTTTAATCCTCACCAGAATCCTACAAAGTATTAATGATTGTCCTCACTTATGAATGAAGACACTGTACTTGGAGAAACTGAAAACATTACAAGCCACTGTTCCAGATAGGTATGGGAGCCACGCTTTTGCTCTTTCCACAGGAGGCTATCATTTGTAAAATGAGGACAAAAATTTGATAGTGCATGCAATATGTCTATCACAGTGCTTGATGTTTAGCAGGTGTTAAACAAATATAAGTTCCCTTCTGAGAAGAGTTTAGATTATATATTTAACTGTGGTCAGAAAAGATGGCTTCATGCTGAATTGAAGACATTGGGAGAAGAGGCACTTTGGGAAACCAATGATTTCCTGAAAGCCCATATTTCTCCTTCCCTCTAGTTCCACACATTTGCCCAGGGGGTGGGGGAATCATTGTGGTTGGTGGCCACATTTTCTCATTGTCTTGTTCCCATGTGACCTGACAATCATTCAAAGAAGCCCTAATCCCAGAGCCTTCCCACTCCTACATAATCCTTCCGGAGGGTGACCACGGACACCTCCACCCCAACTGCATTTCTTAATCATCTCCCATTGCCAAAATTGATTTTTGCTCCTCAGGCCTCAGTAACCTTCGCTGTCAGCCTCTTCATTTCCTCTCTTGATCATTGGACAAAATGGAGGAGGAGACACTTCATGTGACAGTGTACGAGTGTGTGTTTTTGTTTTATTTATTTTGTGGATTATCATCACTGCAGTTGGAAGGGGTATGGAATTTTCTGTTAAGAGTTCTATTAATATTATGTAGTATACGATACTTAAATAGACTCAGGAGAGCTGACAGAGGAATTCAGCCATTATACAGAGCAGACCCAGGCAAGTGGTGGTCTGTGGACCAATCAGCACCAGCATTTCTGGGCACCTGTTGAAATGCAGTTTCCTGGGGTTACACTCTAGATATCCTGAAGCGGAATCTCTGGACTTGGATCTCTATGTTTCACCAAGCTCACCAGGAGATTGTCATGCACACACAAGGCTGAGAAGCTCTGATTTAGAGCATGTTTTTCATAAGAAAATATGTTGCAAGTTTCAAGTAAACAACTTAGAAATTAACATTTAGACGCCACCCATTATTAAGCGCAGCATGACTTTATGAAAATGAGAAAAGAGACAATCCTTTTCATTTCAGTACAAGGCATTTGACGCTGTCTCCAAGGAAGAGATCAGATAGCAAAATCTCTCTTCCCTCCTCTCCCACCCTTAAAACAATGATTTGTGTGTACATCCTTGGCCAACATAAGATTACCACATGCACTTAATTTGTAAAGACAGAAAATGGTACAGATACGCAGAAACGTTGGAGTTTGGTTGCGTTTTTCAGAATTTAGGTTTATTCCTGCCCCAACACCCTACCTTGGCAATTGTATTTTCATTTTCATGATGCCTATATTCAGAAGGACAGACTGTTAATAAAAATACACATTCTCATGGATGTTGTTCAGCTTAGCTCAATTAACATCACCATCAAGTGCAACATCCTACCCAAGCCTAACTGACCAAGGGCGAAGTTCAGAATTTTAGGTCTATATATTCTGGTAGCTTTTGGCATGGTTTTGGGCTATATTAGATTCAGTGCCAATTGGTTCAAAGAAATGCTTGAGTTTTAGAAAGCAAACAGCTCTATATTAAAGAAAAAAATCTTAAAAATAAGAAAAATGATAAAGTTATTCTATTTAAAAAAAATTGACCCCAAATGCCTTGTTTTATTTATTTATTTAAATGCAACTTAACATTGTTTTCCTCTCTGGTCTTGAGGAGTGACATATACATTGATCAGTAATGGGAAAGAGGAGCCTTCTCCAAGAAAATGCATTAGAGTCTCAGAGGCTGATGTGAGGACAGTTTGGAGAAACCCCACCCATATTTTAAAAATCCCTTTGTTGATAATCACAGCTATAAACAAGCAATTACTAGTTAGGATATACAATAGAAAAAAGTCTAATTCATGCTAACAATGATACCACAAAATTCCTAAGCATACCTTGAATAAAAAAATGAGAGAGAAATCTGTATATAGGAAATGACACAGTTTTACTGATGAACATACATAACAACTTGAATAAAAGTTAAGTCATTCAATGTTTTACATGAGAATCAGATTTGAAAAATTGCCCACTTCTTAAATTATTAAAAAGCCTTAATGAAAGTGCCAAAAAAATCCTGTTCTTTTTTTTGTACACTTGCTGAAAAAATTATTTTATCAAGAAGAATAAAAGGGCAAAAGTATTTAAGAAAATTGATGCAAAGCAGATTAACAAGATAGGATTCACCCAACTATATTTTAAATGAAATTTAAAGCTAAAAATTATTAAAAGTATGGCATAGAGTAAGAAGTGACCACAGATCTACAAAACAGAGCAGAAATATTATTAAAAAAAATTATAAAGCATAGTATATTGCATAATATACAAGAAAGATAGTACATCAATGGGGGGAAAAAGACACATGTTAAAGGCTAAACTAGAAAAATGAATGGGATGGGTTATGTGATCTTAGAGCAAGAGGGTTGCCCTTAGTAGGAAAGAATAAGCATAGAACATTCTCAAATTTTAAGATGTTAAAATCCTTTTCAAAATTGACACCATTAGTCATGAACTGCAACCTGGAATTAGACCCAGCTCTGCTTAAAGCCTGCATTCTATTACTCTTCCTTGGAATAAATGAGGGGAAAAAAAAGATAACAAATAAGCAGAGGGGAAAAATATATTTATCAACCCATGTTTATATATTTTATATAAATAAATCAAGATTTTAAGATTAACAAGTACGATATTTTAAAATATTTTGATGGTCATGATTTTTTTTTAAGAGCTCAAACTTTTAGCTGTGCTAATAATATTTTAAAGTTTTTATCATCTCAATTACTTCAGAATGACAGTGCAATTATCAAATTAATCGCTTAGTAATCAGCCTAAATGGATTTCTTAGTTGTGCTGTATATTGAGTTTGGCTTTCTGATGCAGCTATAAACAGCTACAGTTTGAACCATTTCACTAGAGTCCAAGACATACTTTTGAATGAGGAGATTTTTACCTTACCAGCTTGACTTTGAGCTGAACATGTGGCAGGCATTATACTTCTTAAGCAACTGCCTTACTGTATTCTTAATAATCAGAGCTCCTCTGGACCCAAATATCCTCTGGATTCCACTGATGTTGTTCATTCATCTCTAATAGAGATTCCAGAAAGATTTTATTTGTTAATAAGTACAGTTAGTTCATTTGGAGTTGATGTACATAAGATCAAATCCTGACATGAACACTGGGGTAACTAAACAAGTACAGGAAGAAAAACCTCCCCATCACTTACTAATATTTCTTGAAGACATACCTTGATATTTTCACAGGAGTATGGAAATTCAGGAAATGGTAACAACTTCTTAAAAATATATTAATGATATTACAGGCTTTTCATATCATGACAGAAAAAGACTTTTTCAAGAGAAACTCAGAAACAAACTTGATACTAATTTTGGCATTTGTTGATTAAATCAAAACTACAGATGTGCCAGATTTGATCAAATCTAGTTTTTGATCAAAACTAAGGCTCAGACATCCACTCCTCATTAATGAAGTTGAGGATGGGAACCTTTTGATGTGATAAGGGAGGAGATGATAAAAGTAGAGTGTGTGGAGTGGAAATCAATTGAGGATATAGTACTTGCGTAGACTGACTTTAATATAGCCATTTTGGGAAAAAAGATAAATTTGAAAGCTAAAATAGAAATTATAAAATAGATAGACCTGATAGCCTTAGAGCAAAAGAACTGCACTGGGCAAAAAAAGAACCCAGAGACAGTATTGTCAAAGAAGGATTACATAATCGGGATTGAGGAGTATCATCAATAGATAAAAGAGAAGGGGAAAAAAAGGAAGGAAGAGTTAGGATAGACTGAGTATTAAAATACCAATAAGTAAAATACAATGCATAGTAGTATTTATGTACTGATCTGGCTCAACTAATTATAGATTCTTTCTTCTCCACAGTTTAATCTGTTACTGATACTTGCTACTGCATCTTTAAGTTCTCTGAATGATTCCTTCAATTCTTCAAGCTCTGATACAACCTTTCCAATTTCATTACATCTCTCATTCATATCTTGGGTCGACTTCTGGATTTCCCTTTGGTGGATTTTCACTTTCCCTTCAATTTCCTTCATTGTTTTTGCCATCCATACTCTAAATTCCCTTTCTGTGATTTCCATACTTTCTTTATAGGTAGGATCCTGTGTGGTAGCTGCCTTGTGATCCCTTGAGGAGGTTGATCTGTTCTGATTTTTCATGTTGCCAGAACTGTTTTTGTTGGTTCCTCCTATTATGTGCTTTCCTCTTATTTGCTTCCTTTCCCTACTCCCTCCTTTCACTGCCCACTTTTCTTTAATTTTCCTTGAGTTGGTGCTTGGGTTTTGGAATGGCTGAGAGCTGCTGGTGAGGAGGTAGCTCGAGTCTGCCATCCCGGAGCCAAATCTTTTGGATCAACTAATTGTAAAAAAAAAAAAAATCATAAAATGATAAAAAATTCATTAAATAGTCATGGAAATTTGAACATTGCCTAGATATTTGATAATAAAGACTTTCTGATATGCTTAGTTTTTAGGCATACTTTAGTGAATTGTGACTATTTAAAAAATCTCTTACATTTTAAAGCTAACTAATAAAATATTTCCAAATGAAATGATTTCCAAATGAAATGATAGATGTGTGGAATGTTGCTTTAGAATAATTTATTGCTGATATAGTGCCAATTGGTAGTATGAAATTGACCATAGCTAGTAATAACTGAAAATAGAAGATGAGAATTTGGAGGTTATATTATTTGCTCAAGTTTTGCATGTTTTAAATCTTTATAATTAAAATCTATAGAGGAAATAACTATTAAGATGATGATGAAGTAAATCAAACTTGGGGAAGTGAAAGTTTTATACCAAGTTTGGGAATCCATTTTGTAATAATTCAGCCAATCCCAAGTATGTTTGCTTTTTAAGTGTAATTGTTAAGGGAATTGGGCATATTAAAGAAATGGACAAATTATTCATTGTGATAAAAACAACTAATTAAATTATTTGTTATAAGGCATTAATTCTCTAGGCTCATAATAAGTTTCAATAATAACACAAGAGCACCCACGTTCATGGCTCATATTAGAGAAAATACAATGAAAAGCAGCATGGGTTCCTTGACTGTTGAGTTTACAAATCTATAAGCAGTGATAAAAGCACATCACACATACCTACTATAGAAAACATAATTAAGCATGATAACAAAGGTAATGTACTATGTAGCACAAGGTCATGAGACAGATTTATTTGTATTAAGGCATGATTTGACCTTGGACAAACTTAGGTTTTAGAATCAAGCAGACCTGAATTCAAATTCTGATTCCACTATTTTCCATGAGACTTTACACACATAATTTGTCCCCTTATCCTTATTTTGTAAAGTTGATATAATATTACCAATTATGTAGTATTTTTATGGTTATTATGGGTTATTGTATATGTAAAATATTTAGTACAGTGCCAGTTTTTCCTCTCTTCCACCTATGAATGTCTCTAAAATTTAATTCCTGGTTGTGTGTATGTTAATTTTTATTGTATTTTTTTCATAATTTTTAATACAGAGGCTAAAATGCTAAGTAAAATGAACACAAACACCATTTTTGGTTTTGGTAAGGAAATAATAGTAATTTCTGTCTTTGAAAAATGAGAATGATTATAGTTCTATACACAGGAAAAGCAACCATCATCCAGGGCCTGTGAGTCACAAGGTCATTAAAGAAGATTGCAATTTTAAAAGCTGATGAAACCTCTAGATTTGGAGGACAGTATTCTTCAAGAGGGAGTTAAGAAAGGGGAAAGAAATCCCCATGTAATTATAGAATTAGGGCCCCCTCTCTGCCTTTCTGCTAAAAAACCCATAATGACACTTCAGATTCACCCTTATAACCCATGCTAAGAGAAAAACATGCATACACGGAACCATTTCTCTATGTGCACAAATGTCCTTTGCATATATTACCATGGCCACACATTCACCAACTGACCTTGAGTGGGTGGCAACCCTCCAAACAGAAGCCATGAAGCTGCCTACCTCAGTCCACAGAGACTCACTCTTCTCAGACATTCATGTCATGTAATCTGTAGGAACAGCCTGGAGAGGATTAAAGGTAAGAAGAAAGAGTGTTGAGCAGCTTGAAATCTTTATTTTGTACATTCAACTAACTGCAAGAAATTATTTTACTGATGAAGTAGCATCAGCTGAAATCAGAACCCTGGGAGATGGCAATCATTTATTTTGTGGCTGTGAAACTGAACAGCTTGTGTTAAAAGTATACACTGGCTGGTGGCTCTTTGGCCAGACTGGTACAATGCACCAGAGAATTCAAGTAAATGCCGGCCACTCTACAACTCAGTTGCCCTCATTAATGGTAAATCCTATCCCCTTAATTCCCAGGTCATTTCATTACAATGCTTTTGCTTCCCTAGAATTCAATTTGTGTCAACTCTACTATTATTTAACGTATGTACCTTTCTAGACGCTGAAAACCAGAGAACACAATCTTTTTACAGTTGGAATAGAACCTTACACAGGCTTTCCCAAGGAAAGGTGATTAGAAGGTGTTATAAGAACATACGACCTGGTAGAGGAAAGTCATCACCGACTTGGACAGGTCTGGAATTCATTATCCTCTCAATTTCTCTTTTTCTGTCATGGCATCTCTCCTGTTTTCTCTGTCTTCCTGTGCTCCTAGAGATAGAGTCATGGTCAGGAGAGGTCATGTGCAAACTACGTTTATGAGGAATCAGAAATTTTGAGTAAGCCATCTATTAATCAAATAGAGTAAATGCCCCTGATCTAAGGAAAAACACCGCTTCCAACTCTACCCCACCTTCTAGTGGCAACTTTGGATAACTGCATGATGCCCATGAATTTGGTTAAAATAGATTGTGAACATGGACATGTTATTTTAAATAACAGTAAGTATTTTTTTTTATAATGTAGTTATTAGCTGCATGTCCCTATCTGTTCACTTATGGAAGTAATTTCTTTGAATAGTTAAATTTCAGAGCTGTAAAAACAAAACACTGGTAGGTTTTCAGCACTGCTGATGTTATCATAAAGCACATTTCCTTATTAATGGTATAGACTGCTGGACCTGAGTGTAACGTAAAAGATTAAAATGATTGATTTTGACTACAGAATCTTTTTACAGCTGAAGAAACTGAGTATGTGATAGTAGATAAAAAAATAAAATAGAGAAAAAGAAAATTATCAACACTCTTTAAACGATACCTGGTATCAGGGCTTCAATCAGTGCACTTTGTAGCTACTTCTGGGAATGTCATTAATATTAACATTAGACATGAGGTTGCCATAAAAATTACTAAGATAATTCAAAATTATCTTTATGAATTTCAATTGTCTCCTTTGTTTCATATCTGGATAATCTGAAGTTGATAATAGCTAGGGTTTGTCTGGAGTTGAAATATAAAAGTCAATAAGCTCAACTGCATTGTAAGGTAGCAGAGTTGTCTAAAACAAGAAATATGTTTATTTCCTAGTTGTAATGATGTAAAAGGTAAACAACAGGAATAAGAATTTAGAACTGCATTGCTCATTATAAAGCATAGTCAAATGAAAGCAAATCAATAGCACGACAAAATATGGTTTAAGAGTGATTCTCGAAAGGGGGAAGGGGTTCCTGACCAGCCCCATTAGTATCACCCAGGAGCTCGTTTGAAATACAAATTCTTACACTAGTGCCAGAACTACTAAATCAGGAACACTGGAGTTTGGCTCCAACAGTTTGCATTTGAACAGGCCTTCTAGTGTACAATGTTATGTACACTAGAGATTGATTTTGGAAGACTAATCTCCAGTGCATTTCTTCACTTTTCAGATCATGTTTTGTCCCAGATGGTTTTTCTAAGGATGTTTGTATCATCAACACCTTTGAAAGACAGAGGTAGTATCTCCCTCCGGGGTAGAGGGCAGGCTTTATCCTGACCAGTAGAATAGAGATGTCTCCATATGGAGCAAAGATTACACAGGTTTTCTGGAAGCTCCTTTATGAGATTGGAAGTTTCCTAAACTTGGAGTTCCTCACTGTGGCATAGACCCATTGCATGTGCAGCGTTTTCACTTGGGTCCTCCTCTGCATCAGCCCTGTGGGAACTGGGGAGCAAGGAGAATGTGAATATAGTGAGGTCGGCTCTGTAATAGAGGCCTGAGTCTATGACCTAAGAAGTTTCTTGTCTTCTGCCAGCATCCACGAAATTGTGAACAGGCCACCTTGTTAGGTTGCAAGACTTCACGGTCCTTCACAGATCAGAGCCACTGAACCCAACTCAGTTAAAATGGATCCTTTCAGTAACTTCTCTACTCAGGTGTCATTTCTTAGGGGAGCCTTTCCTGACAACTCTAATTAAAATAGTGCCTGTATCATTCCTCTTCTCTTGCCTGCTTTATTTTCTCAGTAATCATTCTTATCTGATATGTGTATCTGTGTATATTTTATTATCAATCTCTACTGCAAAAATGTAAGCTCTATTTCAACAAGGGGTTTAATGTTTTCCCTGTATCTAGAAGAGTGTCTGGCTTGATAAATGTTTATTAAATGTTATTTATTAAAAATGAATATTTATTAAATGAATAGCAACATAATATATATGATTTAAATATGTTAAATGAATATACATATCTTCCCAGGCAGTGTAGCTATAATAGATTAAGAGGCTTTTTAAAAAATTTTTTTTGATCAGATTAATTTTTGGTTTGTTTCAATAATAAATAAGTTCAGCCCTTTTTTATATCATTGCTTTGACATCCATCTGGCAAAAGATACATTAAATAGCCTTGGGATATAATTTCCAGTGCTTTTCCACCTTGTTTTTGGTTCGAACTTGCTTTAGAGCCAAACTACTTACAGACTTCTGATCTTTTGATCTCCCTAATCAATTTGACCTGTTTTGAATTCAAGCAGTCTTTAGAAATCTGAAGAATATTAAATATATGCTGCAAGGCACTTTCAAATGAAGTTGTGAAGTACATAATTCTAAATTCTCTAGAATGCACATTTTGAAGCTCTCAGAAAAAGGTATATTAGATGATGGAAATTGTTGGGCAGGATAGTTATCAAAGGAAATGTAATTCTTTTTCTGATCGTGTGCCTATGTCTGTGTACACACATTCTCAGTGAAAAGTGTGCATATAAATACATAAAATTTTATATGTATGTGTATATTATAAATATTACATATAAAATACACATATATAGATTTTTAATTATACTTATTTACAACTATATAGTGTAGACACACACATGCACACATATACACACACTGAGCATATGTTCTTCAATGTCCCATAATCTTATCTACCATATGTGAGACAAGGAGACGAGGATATACAAAGCCTGCAACCTTTTGATTTCAAAATTCTTCTTTTATAAGCACCAAAGGAGACAAGAAAAGCTTCATCTTTAGCTGCTGCACCCCTTTCAATACAAGTAAATTTTATATTTGCTCTATAAAATTCAGATTCCGTCAAAAGGCTACACTTAAGGACCCAAGATGATGAGGGCAGAATGATAGTAATAATAGAGCACAGCGTTTACCCTACCAACTTCCTAAACTGGGATTGAGGTTGTGTCCTCTTCCTAGGAAGCAAAAATAAGCTGACCTCAATTTGGTTTATATCCTAATTAGACTTTTCATGAGATTAAACATGCAAAAGAACAAGTGATATTCCCACCATATAGGTAAGGTGATCGAGATGCAACAATAGAAAACATAGTTGGTATCAAGCTACCCAAGTGGAGTCAACATTAAGCCCCAGCATTGTCTTTTAGCAATACTCGTGGTTCATGGCTCATAATCTAAGTTGAATGCAGAATAGAAATTGAATGGAAAGGTCAGGAAAGAAATTTCACCAGCCTAAGAATATGTCCTGTCAGGTGTTTCTAGATAAATTTCCAAGTGAAAAATGAAATTTCTTTAAAGTTAAAAAAATTCAAAATGACAAATCAGAAGTTTATTGATGCCAATATATTTCTAAAGTCAAAATTACAGAAAGAAGCACTGCATTTTAAACACTACAGAAAACTGCATGTAAGAGAGGAAGGGATTTTGGAAAAAAAGTTAATGGATAATTCTTTGAATCCAGAACTACTTTTTATCTTCTGCCATCATAGAAACAATTTCATCGTAAATTTCTTGAGGGGCATCCATTGCCCAGATAAAATCCAAGTGATTGTAGAAAGGTATCTCCTTGTGGTAAATGAGATTTGAGAGCTTGGGAAGCAGAAGGTCAACATCTTGGGGGTCCGCCAGCCAGTCATTACCACCACTCCACACTGCAATGGGCACGTTCATGGCTGTCAGATTGTAGTAGGGAGGTGTGGGCTAAAGAATACAAGGGAAAGAACCAGAGTTTCGGTAACCACACTTTAAACCCAAGATGTATTCTTTAGGTAGATTGCAGAACATTAACTTGGTTTTATGAGTAAATTTTAACAATGATTGCTCAGAGAAAGCTCTCTTTATCCACAGAGCAAAGTGGATGCACTATGTTTTAAATCAGTGCTTTTCAAACTCTAATGGATCTTCCAATCACCTGGGTATCTTATAAAAATGGACATTCTGACAAGGTCACTATTCTACACTCATAGATGAAACTGTATTGGTGGTTTCACACCATGCTCTGAATAGCAAGGCTTTCAATAACAACTCTTAGACTTGTGTTTACACTTAGATTTCAGCGCAAGCTGAAGGAAGTGGATTTAATTAAGTTCTAACTATAATAGATTGTTTCTACCCAAACACTCTAAAGAAGAATCTCCTCAAAATGTCCTGAGTCATTTATTTTGGCTTTGTACTGACTTCTCAGGATGGATAGTGGAAAAGACAGTCAGTTCCATTAAGGAGCTGTATTTATTGAATACTTACCTGATGTTACAAAGTATTTCTTTGGATTCTGAGAAAAGGTATTATCAGCCTATTTTCTATTTCTAGAAATTACCATTCACGTATACATTTTAAAGAGGGTTGAAAAGCACAAAATGGAACAAGAGAATTATCTCCAATTTTCTGGCTACCCAGACAAAATTTCATTGGTTTTTTTAGATCAGATTTCAAGAATAGCAACTCAACATACTAAGTTTCTGTATTCTTACCTTATCTAATTGCCAACTTGCCATAGCAAAATATTTTATCACACATAATTTCCATAATATTTTAACACTTTCTATTATATTCCCTATGTATTACAGAAAATGAAATAATGTGGGGAATATTCATAATTATAAACCCACTTTATTTTACTCATACCCTGGTGTTGACAGAGTTTCTTTGCTGCTAGCTCTGGCTCTTACATTGGTGTCACTGCTTCAATTCATTGAAGATCAGCCTGAACTGTTATTGGCTTGGTTGGAAGGAGAGTGGACTTGGGAACTGGATATTCCAGGTCTGGCCCTCTAAGACAAAATTCTCTGATTACTAGTATTGGAAGCCAAGAGATATAGAGGTTCAAAGCAAGACTGTTTGGTGGTTTGAGATGGTGATGGTTGGGAAAAAATGTTTTCAAGAAAAGTTTGAAATGGTATTCTGAAAATGTCTTTAAAGAAAATCAAAAATTCAAAATAAATGGGAACATCTTCTTTACACATTGGACATTGTTATCAAAACATACAAATTCCTTCTAAGTTTTACATCATGGAAACATATGAAAATTAATAGATTAGTTCAGCTGTCACTTGGATGGAAAGATTGAATGGGGGTAAAGCAGAAGAACAGAAGATATAAAATAATATAGGCTATTTCCCTTGTTCAAAATTAGTCAGGGGTAATCTGAGAGTTTACTCCCAGCTAAGGGTACTTATAGATATTATCTCATTAAATCCTACCAACAACTCCTGAAGTCTAGGTAGAGATAGGAAGAAATTATTACTCAAACTGATATTGACTACAAATAAGATGAACACTAAAGTCCAAGTTCTTTGTACAAGGGCCAGTGTGAGGACTGCTCAGTATGTCTGCCTGTGCCACACGGCCCTTGCCTACTAAAAAATATTTCCAGCCTCGACCTGCAAGTATACTCCTTTTCTTCAATATGAGAAAGTATCTCAGCCAAATCACTACTTTGGCTGTTAACAAAGAAGAGTATAAAGACCAGAAATTCCAGTTCTATCTCATGAATAGGTAGAATTATTAGTTTACGGTATCAATCAATTGTACTTCAGAAAGGACAGAACAGTGTGCTGGGAACTGGGATACAGGGAGAGTCTGTGTAATGTCACTGGCTGTTGATAAATTCTGGGAAGTGTCTCATATGTGAGGGTGTGGTACTTGGAAGGCAGCTCAAACAAGCACAACTGCTGGGGCATGAACACATCGCCCTGCAGAGGGAATGGAGACTTGGTATGTGTATCAAGATTCCTTTTGGGAAATAGGTGGATGGTTCACACAATTTCTTCTTTAACCTTTGCTAGTTTTGTCTTTCCAACTGTGAATGATTTCTCCTTTAGAAGCTTACCTGATTAAAGTGCATCATGTTCTGAACCGGGCTTCCCCAATTGAAAGCTTGGAATTTTCCAGACTCAACAGCCTATTGTGGAAAAATTAAAAAGATTAGGAAATAAAAATTCTCCTTATTATGTGAAAAATAAAATTTGAACCTTTCCATGTAGCTTATTTTCAATTTCAACAATTATTAAAATATTTTTCTCATTCCATAAAAAGACTATTCATCATCTAGGACAAGGCATTTATGTAAATTTCAAGGAAGCATTGCTTGAAATAATTTTTTTTGCATGCCAAGTCATAAAAAAAATTCATTTCTTTGTTTCCCAAAGCAACTGTTCTTATAAAATTTTTATTCACGTGAATTTATAGTTATTTTTACATGGTAGTCATATGCCAGAGTACCATTCTGCCAGGTACATTTCACAGAATATTTTAAGAATGTGCTTTAGGTAAAGTGAAAAGTGTTCAAGCCCACACATAAGTTTCAACAGCATCTGAAAAATGATACCTGTGTCCAGTGGAAGATGTTTTGGACAGAAGTTCCTGCTGGATTATGTGCTAGGTACACATCCAAACGACTCTAGAAATATAACACACACATTTACTGGCACACTTAGACACATATTCAGTTTCTCAAAAGCAGCTAAGATTTAAGTTTTCTAATTCAAATCAAGTGTTTAAGGGCAGTATTTAGTGAAAGCAGATAAGCAGTACATTTCTATTTCACTTTAGAGTTTGAAAAGTGCAGTTGCATGTATAACTCTAATTTGTAGAGTTCAACAAAGACAGCTTATTATTTCCTTTTTATCAAAATGAAAATTGAGGCTCAAAAAAATTTATAGAAATGTCCATAGCCACACAGATGGATCCAGAGACTGTAGGTCACTGAGTCTAAATTCTCAGCTTTTAGTTTTCTCTACCCAGTGCCAGAGTGCAATAAGGTAAATATTCACACATAGGCTTCTTGCTTTGCAGAACTATAACATACATGAGATGGTAACATCATACACAGTCATTATTTTCCAATTAATCTATTTTATCAGGGCTTTCCCTTCCCTTAGCATCTTGCTAAGACCCCAACAAGTAAATTGAAGTCTCCTCGTCAGATTGCATTGGCTGGTTCATAGTGGCTCTTAAAGCCACTAATATAGAAGACTATGGCCAGAGTCAAACTGACCATCTTCATAACAGACTCAAGTTTCTCTTCTGCAGAAGATAAAATCTTTGATTTCCTTTGTTCTCTGTATCTCTATTTTACTATTATTTTCAAAATAAGGCTCTTACTGATTGAATACAGTAATCTGTACTGCCTTTTCTTAGTTTACTAAACACAGGCTACACCATTGGTTTCCATAGGTAACAAACGTCTCCAGAATCTTGGAGAAGAACTACTTTCTACGAGAAGAAGAAAAGTCCTCCTTATCACCTGAAGTGGGGGATAAGGGAAAAGTTTCCTTTGTATAGTTACTAGCATTGAGAAAGAGAACTGAATCTCTCGGATCTCCATTGAGCAAGGAGCCTTGTCTATCTTTTTCACCTCTCAGTTCCCAGTAACTGCAACACTTTGTACAATTGTCTTCTTATCCATGAACTTGATTATCTTAGGTGTTCAAGGGTATGTAACTAAACTGATTATTTGGAGTAAGGATTGATGTCTATGTGTAAGAGTAAGAATAGTAGCAAAACATGATAGTACTGTGCACAGTGCTTTATATGCTTTGTACTATGTTCTATGTGCTTTCCATATATTAGCTCATCATATCTTCGCAATAACCCATCCTGTAGATTAGAAACCTGAGACAGGGGAGTGCAAGTCCATAGTAAAGGTAGGATTGAATTTAGGCTGGCCCGAGTCTATACTCTTAGCTAATTAATGATAACACATTTTGTCATATATATTTTAAAAACTCAACTTAATGCAAAGCAAGGAATAAAAGGCAGATAAAGAAAACAAACAAGGTCCTACATAAATACTAACTCTGAAATATGCTTCATAAAGTTTATGGGAATGATTATCAGCATTAAAATATTTATAAGAACATTTATTCAACGCCAAGACATTTTTCCACAGAGAGGCTTGCCAGAATATATGGCTCAGTTCCTTATCTCTCAGAATTTAAATGTCACACCAATTATTTAGGGGTGAGTAGTGAGATGTTATTTTTTCCCAACATGTTGTTTATTTACTTTAGGAGCAATTAGGGTGAGGGAAAGGACATGAGGATGACAAAATTGGGAGCAGTGATTCACAATTTCTTTTGGGTTTATCAGAATATCCTGGACACCATTCTGAAGCTATTCCTCATTCTGATAAAGTAATATTTCTAAGTGATGATGAAACAGGTAATCAAAGATGCTCAAAATATAGAAATCTCAATGCATACAAACCATATTCAAGTTTTTATTGTCAAATCCACAGATGATAAATAAGGCGTTGCTGCAAAGGAGATTCAGTGTCTGACGGGAGCACACTTCGGTAGCAAGAAATTGGTCAAAGAAGTTGTGTGGGAAGAATATTTTGCTACCAAATATCATCTGAAAAATAAAAGTATCATTAGACAGTTGTAGCCATGAAACTGTAGAAAAGACTGATTTATCTAGTCTACTTCTACAAGTGTTATTAGGCTGATGATATATTTTTATTATAATACTTTGTTTTAGGAGTTTCCAATACTTCCATTGAATTCTTCCAATAAAGTTGTGAAATGGACAGGCCAGAAATCCATACTGGCTATCTTTTGTTGCATTCATAGCTGCAATGGCTTTAAGAGGAAGTATACAACACAAAGAGTTACAATCTAGTTGTGATAATAAGAGTTATGGAATAAAATCATGAAACCTGGCAGACTGTCATAATTAGGTGCCAAGAAGTGATTTCAGTAATAAATTGTGAAAAGATCAGGAGGAAAAATAATGACTCAGAGCCGTATTTTCAGCAGTCATTAAGAAGGCAATGAGACTCGGTTGCAGAATTGAAAGGATTGGCCCTTTCCATTTGCCCCAACTCTTTTTGAGGAAGGTAGACATTTTGTTATCTCCATTTTATGCATGAGGAAATCAGGTTAACATAAGTCATGGTTTTGAGCTAATTATAACTGCATTTTACCTAGAATCCTGACTCAAGCCTCTGACTTGAGGTCTAGTGGAGATTTTTTGTTTGTTTTTGTTTTTTTAACCACTCTCTCCATTACCTATTAGAAAATCTGAGTACAGGTAGGAAATAAGTTCTGGATTCATGCAGCACCAGGTAATATACTCAAAGTCATCACAGAATTTCAGATTTTGAATAATAATTTTACAAATGTAGTTGACTGTAGGTCAGGTCTCTTAAGCTGTAGACATACATGTTAGCACAGGGTGGAAAGGAATGGACAGTACAAAAGCACAGAAGGAAATGGCATCATTATTTATAATAGCCTGAGACTAAACCATTCTCCTATAGGAACCTCCGTGTGTGTGAGTGCGTGTGTGTATGTGTGTACGTGCATGTTGGTTTCAGCAAATGGGAGAATTGGGATATTAAGTACTGGGAAAAATACAATGTGTTAATAATTCCCTACCATGTATGTCTACTATATAAGGAATATTTATGGTTTACTGTAATCCATACTACTACTGTCTTATAAAATCCCCACTTAAAGAGGCAGATGCTCTTAGGAAAGCCAAGAGTATTTGAGGAAGGGTGTGTAAGTGTTTGTCTCACTGAACCACGGGTTTCTTTCTTCTCTCCCTTTCCCTTCCCTTTCCCCCCCATTCCCTTCCCCTCCTCTCTCCAGTTACCATATCCCTGGAAAATTAGGCTTTGTATTTGAATATTTTGTTTTTATTTCCCCTTCCCTGCTCCAAGAGTGAAATCACAGCCTTGACACTGCTGGGTAGAATGCTTGGTAAGTGAAATGTCTATGAAGGAGCAAAAGCATTCCCAGGAGCTGTGAACCCATGGAAACCTAGTCAAGAACAAAGGAACAAATGGGGATCTCAAAGTCTGTACAGGGGATTCAAACATGTTCAATGCTACTGAAGAAATAACATAAACCTGTATAGTTCCATTTGGATTCTAATTTTGATTGTCCACAGGTATCTTTGTTCTCCTTTACATCACTTTGAAATCCATGAGTAATCAGGTGTCTTAGATTCAATTAATTAAGGAAAATTACGTACCTTGAAGAGGAATGGAGGAATAAGTGTGAGTTTGTTTAAAAGGCTTTTTGTATACTTTACAGTGGCAACTGGAGCTAATGCGTAAAAGGTTTTGATTCTTTCAGCCAGCTTGGGATTGGTAGAAAAGGCAATGAAACCTGAAATAGAACAAGGAACTGGTTAAGGAATGAGTGTGTTTGGTTTTGTTTTTACCAGAGTAACATTATCTTGGACTTACTAAGGATGGCAGATGAGACAAACAGAAACTGGCACTTTTGCTGGTTCAAAATATTTTAGTATATTTGTTTTATTTTCATAGATTCTCCATAGGACATAAGGCTAAAACTTTTTTAAAAATTATAATAAACTTTAATATGACTTTAGAAAATATGCCTAATTTAGGATAACCATAGGGTTACAAAAAGTGTTATTTATGCTACATATAGGTTTTGATGAATTATAATGGGGTAATTAACACTTAATATGAGTAGAGTATAAGAGTGGAAAGGTTAAAGGCAAGAGTTCAAAACATGAGCAAACTGGAATTGATTCCTAGCTCTGTGCTTTATTAGTTTTGTGACCTCAGGCAAGTCACCTAAATTCTAAGATCCTGTTTACTCATGTGAAATCAGAGGATAATAATGAGTGCTTCATTAGGTTGTTTAGGAACTAAAGGAGGTGAACGTTACAAAGAATTGACCATGATACTTGGCACATAGTACATGCCTGATAAATGAGGATCCAAGAGAATTCAAACATCTATGCACACAATGTATATACTCAGCCTTTGTCTGTAATTAATTGGTTTTATGAACAGTAGCATATTAGCAGCCTGGGATGTAATCAAGTCATTATTAAGTTAAAGTCTCTATAGTCTAATTACGACACGTCCTTCCACTATTAATAATGACATATATTGGTGAGACTTGAGAAAGACCTGAAAGAAAGAAAAACCTTCATATCTAAACATCTATAAAGTATTCAGCCTGATTCTATTTGAGGAATAGATCACTGTACAGTGATTGCAAGATCACTGTATTTATTACTGGGTTCTTTATTGAGTTGCCTTAACATTGTAGATTACAATGCCTTAACCCAGACCAAGCAGGACTCACACAGGGGTAGCCTAAGTGGGTGCCAGTAGGTGACTTTTCCAGTGCTTCTCAGAATCAACATAATCCTACTTCAGTTGCAATTCTAACAAGAGTGCTTATCTAACTTCCCAACACACAGAAAATTGGAAGATGTAAATTTGGAAGCAGAAGTGACTTCTAGATATTTATGAGCAATGAGTAGTGAGAAAGAAGAATGGAAGTGTTCAAAATTCAAATAACTCAAAAGAATAACATAGCAGTTGGAGTTAATTAGATTTCAGAATAAGTCTACTCACCTCAATAAATCCTAAGGAAACCGCAGTATTGCATCTCAACACAATAATTTTATAACCTTAGACCATCAAGAAAAGATTAGACAATGTTCAGTAGGTGCTTTTTTTTTTTTTTTTGTAGAGACAGAGTCTCATTTTGTCACCCTTGGCAGAGTGCTATGCAGTCACAGCTCACAGCAAACTCCAGCTTCTGGGACTTAGGCGATTCTCTTGCCTCAGCCTCCCACGTAGCTGGGACTACAGGTGCCTGCCACAACGCCTGGCTATTTTTTGATGCAGTTTGGCCGGGGCGGGGCCGGGGCCGAACCCACCACCCTCGGTATATGGGGCCGGAGCCCCACTTGCTGAGCCACAGGCACCACCCTCAGTACGTGCTTTTTAAAGAGTCAGGGGAGTACATCAGAGCTTGGTACTGATTTCCCCCTCAAATGGCAGAATTTTTGTAGAATTTTGGAAATTAAGGAGTGAATTCTGGAAGTTTTGAAAATGTCCCGCTTTTTAACAAAGGATCGTGAGTCGATGTTGACCACGTGTCCGTGATGTTGTGTTGCCCAGATCCCCCTTCAAATACGAGGCTTTTAGTCAACCCCACCTGCAGGGGAAGCTGCGGCTGACAGCCCTCCTCTGTGAGCCCTCTCTGATCTGACCTCTGCCGCTGGGGTTATGCCCCCGGTGTTATGCCCCCTTCCCCAGACAGCAAGCCAGCAAAGAGATCGGCTCCCACGCCCACTAGGGAAAACTCTGAAGAGCTGAGGTCTTTTGAGAACTGGTTTAAAATACAGCTTCTCCCTCTGCCGGACCTGTGTTTTGCCCTTTCTTCTAAAAGTGTTTCTCTAGAAAACATCTCACTTTAAGAACTTGGCCTGTAATACCAAGGACACGAGGAAGCTCCTTTTCTCAATCTAAAATTCAACAGTTGAGCTCTAGGCTTTAGGATGAGCAAGCAGTTCTCAGAAGAAAGCTTTTACAAACTCCCATCATCAATTTTAAATACTTTCCTGTAAATGTGTTTGTGCTGAATATTCAGACTGCTTGGAACTGTGGTCCAAACCAAGGTCGCCACTTGAGAGTACAGATCAGCATAAAGACATGTTGAAGATCAACAAAAAGCCTGTGACACCCCCAATCCCCTCCACTTCTACCCTATTCTACTTTTTATGGCATCTCTCGTGCTCTCTTGAACTTGCTTCTTTATGCCTTTACCCCAACCACTCCACCACAGCTGCCGTTATAAAAGTGCCCTGTAACTTCCAGGCAGTTATCTGACTGCATTATCAATCGGATTTTCCACAGTTGCCCAGATTCTCTTTCTTCCAACACTTTCTTCCCTTGATTCCAGAACAGCAGACACCCCTAGCTAACCTTATACCACCATCACCATTAATTCACAGTTTCTTTTCTTGATTCCTCTTCATATTCTACATTAGGAAGTAATCCAGGGCTCAGTCCTTGGCTCCCCGCTCTCCTCCCGGTGACTCTGGTCTTGTATTTTCAGCCCAGTTCTCTCCCTTGAACTCCTGATTTGACTGCCTGGCATTTCCACTTGAAATCTTCAACAGACGCCTACTGCTTAGCGGACCCAAACTGCGCTCCCGCTCTACGGATCACCTCAGCTCTTCCCACAGGCCTCCCCAACTCGGATAGTGACATCCCATCATCTCAGGTGCTCAGGCCGCAAACTCTGGCATCACCCTGGACTCCTAGTTAGCTCTTGTACCTCATATCCAGTATGTCAGCAAAGCCTATTGGCTCCACTTCCACAATATGTTTTAAAATTGTACCTAGACGCGCCCATCTAGCATTATCCCCAGAGCTCCCTCACCTCCACCCAGGTCTCCACCGTTCACTGCAGAGGTTACTGCAAGCGTCGGGCCCTCCAGCTGGTTCTCTGCTCCTGCCCTTTCCCGCCCACTGACAGAGGGATCCCGTTACTCCTCGGTTCAAAATCCCTCTGTCTTACCTTTTCCCTCAGTGAGAGCTGAAATCTCTACAGCCCTCCAGGAGCCCTGAACAGTCTGCCCTGCCCACCCCCTGCGGGCTTATTTCCCACTCCCTCTGTCTCTTCTCTTTCTCAGTCTGATTCATCCGCACAGGGCACAGTTTCACTGCTGTTCTCTGAAGGAACTAGCTGTGCTCCAGCTTCACACTTGCTGTTCTTTCTTTCTGGAACATCAGTCTGCCGGGCGGACGGGCCTCACCCTCTGCCTTTCAATGGCTTTGCCCACAGAGTGTGTGTTTCCCCTGGGAAGCCCTCTGACTTCGAATCCCATTCCCTGAGTTAAGTCCTCTGCACAGTGTTACTGATATCTAGTATACAGTAGAACCTCTGTAAGTTGACCACCCAAGGGACTGTAATAAGCTGACCAACATACGAAGGTGGTCAACGTAAGGAAGTAGGCCTACTGTGGTGATATGGACTTGTGCACATGTCTGGCCTACGAAAATTAGGTCAACTTAAAATGTGATCAATACAGGGAGGTGATCAACTATGGAGCTTCTACTATACTTTATATTTTACTTTTTAATCTTTGCTGTTTTTCTCTGTCTCCTCTTACTGGAGTATAAGTGGTACAATAACAGAGATTTTAATCTATTTTATTTATTGATATATTCTTTGAGCACATCATGGGTACCCCATAGATATCATTGAATGAATAGAATAAATTCAGTCGGGAGGTCACATGGGACAACGGGTCAGACTTTGGGGCCTGGAAGTCAGGTTGTCTGGCCTGGTGGTTGAACCACCCTGTTGGAAATAACCTGTGTCACTTTGCACAAATTATTTATCCCCTTTCTTTGTTTCCCTGCCTAAGAGGAATGGTCATCATCCCTAGGTCATTGGGCTGTTGTAGGCACTGAATGAATGGAAATCAATTGGTGTGGCTAGCAGCACACCTACTACAACCCCTGGGAAGGAGTCTGTGAGAACTAACTTGCCTGGCATTGACTGCCTCTACCTACCAATGGTGGTGCCCTGAGAATGGCCAACATAGTGCAGCTTCTTCTGTCCAGTTTTCTTTACAATAAAGTCAATTGTGGCTGGAAGGTCATATTTAGCCATTTCATCGAAGCTGTAAGAAAAAAGAGAAAAAGTCTCCATCTTTCTTTAAGGCTGCATAATATTCCATGGTGTACATATACTACAATTTATTAATCCATTCATGGGTCGATGGGCATTTGGGCTTTTTCCATGATTTAGCCATGAAAGCTATGTTAACCAGTTCAATGAAAATATTTCAAACTGTATATAAAACCAGAACATTGTACCCCATGATTGCATTTATGTACACAACCATGATTTAATAAAAAAAAAAAAAAAGAAGAAAGAAAGGCAGCGCCTGTGACTCATTGAATAGAGTGTGGCCCCATATACCGAAGGTGGCAGGTTCAAACAGAAAAATAGCTGGGCGTTGTGGTGGGCACCTGTAGTCCCAGCTACTTGGGAGGTTGAGGCAAGAGAATCGCCTAAGCCCAGGACTTGGAGGTTGCTGTGAGCTGTGTGACACCACGGCACTCTACCCAGGGCGATAAAGTAAGACTCTGTCTCTACCAAAAAAAAAAAAGAAGAAGAAAAAAGAGATAAGATAAAAATCAACACATTTCTTTGCTATCGTTTCTAAAATTCCAACATTTATAGTCAGTGCTCCCTTTAGGAAATAGAAACTAGATTCTGTAAACATTTCTGCTTATAGAACTGAGTGGGTGTCAGGCGCCCTTTGGGGTGGCTTTTATAAACAACTGGCATCATTTCTGAAGTATAGTATTGCAACCGTGATTTAATCGAAACAAAATAGTATCAGTAAGTGGGACTTATTTCTATCCCTAAAATGAAATATCAGATTTAATAATCATTTATATGCTGTGTTCCAATGCCATTTAGTATGAATTCAATTCTTCTCTACTTTATACTTCACAAATCAACCAGGACAATATTTTGAAAATAACAAATATATTCTTTGAACATGTCACGGGTACCCTGTGACGAGCACCCCCAGTTGAGGCATTACATTGAAAGAATGCCTTTCCCCTGGTTCAGACTTTTCTGTGGCTTCTCATTGAACTTAGAATGAGCTCCAAGGCCTTCACCATTGTCCACGCGGCCCTGCCTGATCTGGCTGTGGTCAGCACCTCAGTCTGCTCTCATGCCACTCTCCCTCCTTAACATAACAGGTTTTCTTTCAGCTCCTAGAACTCTAGGAATACTTTTGTGCCTCAGTATCATCAGTCAGATTCTCTCCTGTTCTCTGCCTCCATCAGTAATTTCCAGGAATAAGACCGAAGGAAATCAGTGACGGGAAGTCTTTGGGAATATCTCCACGGCCCTTGAATTTCATTCTCCCCACTCCTGCTATTCATGATGACTCACTCAGGTTGCTGCCTCCCACGCCCAACCGGGTTTTAACATCCCTCTTGAATCCATACAGACATTCCTTTTGAAATTTGCCACAGGCAATTAATTTCCTGGCTTCCACCATATTGTTCATTCCACTTGGAAAAGCATATTCAGGGACCCCTACTAGTGGGTTCTAAGATCACAGAAAGTTGGAAGGAAAAGCTACCCTTGGAATGAGGACTATGGAAGAATCCAAGAAGGAATTAGAATAAAACCGAATTCCTTCTCCTCCTACTTGCAGTATAATTTGTTAAAATAGGACGGGATTGGAAGGAGAGAATACCCATGCTTTTAAACCCTATGTTTATTTTTAATTGTCCCTTTTCTTTACCTGAAAGCCCAGAATTCAACTGAGTCTGGTGAATAGTACAGATTTCTCCTGGACCAGGTATTTCCTCTGCTGTTTCCCAGCCACACATCATAACCAGCATCTGCCAGAATGAAGCCCAGGCTATTGTTGGGCAGGTTTGAAATCCAGTTTGTGGCTGACGTAAGCAAACCATGCTGCAAAAACACAACAGGTCTCTGGCCTAAAAAAGAAAATTATTTAATAACTTTATAAATTTTGTCCTTGTTATAAGTAAACATGAGGATAGAAAGTCTTTCATATGCTTAGAAACAAATACATTTGCTTGAGTTGAATATTTTTTACTATCTTATCTTAATTTTGTTGATAATTTCTCAGGTGATCGGTTTCTTAGATGCCAAAACTTATCAAATTGCATGCTTTAAATATGGTTTATTGCATGCCAATTCTATTTCAATGAAACTATTGCAAAAATTATATTCTAAGGAAACTCAGCACAAAGTTAATTTAAATGGACTCGGAGCGTTAAAGTTTGAGTAATCTTTACTGTTATTGTTTTTATAATTCACAAGTTTTGAGCAACAAGAAAGAGATACATTTTTAATAGTACTAGTGAGAAATGACCTTTCTCTGTTTAGGAAATGATCCTCAAAATGCTGGCCCATCCTCCCCTCTGCAATATACACACCCAAGCTAACTCTTCCTTATCCTGTAAGTCTCAGTCCAGCTGCTATTTCTAAGAGCAAGCTTTCCTCAGTGTTCCCTATCTAGGTTAGGTGCTTTCAGTAGGACCCACCCTCCCTTCTGCAATATACACACCCCAGCTAACTCTTCCTGTTGTCTCAGGTCAGCTGCTACCTCCAGTTTAATATACTGTGCACATAAGTAGCATTGACCTTATCACATACTATTATAAATATTTGTTGCTGTTTTTTGTTGTTGTTTGTTTGTTTTTTAAGTCAAGCTCATTGGCTTGATGATGATCTCCTTGAAGACTGGAAATACAGGTTGCATTTCCAGAATGAGCAAGACTTATTATATTGTTAGGAAGAAATAAAAGGAGAAAAAGGAGTGGGAATAAAAGAAGGAAAAGATGAAGGGAAGAATGGAGAAAGAAAAGGAGTGAAGGAGAGAGGATAAAGGAAGTTAAAAGGGAAAGAGAGGAAATGAAGGAAGAGTATGTATACCTATATTCTCTGAATTTTTCTTCCCATAAGGAATTCTGTAGATCCCAAGGATATAGCCATCTTCAGTCACAACTTCATATTCTTCACTTGGGTATCCCCAATAAGAAATCATCTGACTCTGATAAGAAAAACATAAAAGTTTTTACTTGACCTTTTAAGTGCATATAATAAATATTGTTGGTCACATAAAAACTTAGACCCATATGATTGCAAATCATAATAATATGTCTTAATTTTACAGTTCCCCACCCCCACAGTAACTTACAATATTCATAGTCACTTCAGGGCTTTCGGGGTTTAATTTTCCAAGGAAACCTTGTGTAGTTCCAAGTGTAGATATCAGACTTGCCACTATTAAAAGCAGCCACATTTTGAGGCCTTCTGAAACAAGAGAATAACCCATGTCATGGGTAATCCATTATACTTTTGTAAAACTCATATTTTATGCCAATTTTACCTTCATGCAAAGTTGAGAAATGCTTAGATTTGATTATATTCTTTCAGTTGGGTGATATGCATCTTAATGCTTATAATGTTTTCACTGTTTGATTCTTTTTGTTTAAGACTGTTTCGATTTTCAAAGTCATGTCAATGAATATTAATTGTCAAAAAGAAGTCCTCTAACAGCAACATATTCTCATTATGCTTCATGTTTAAGACTTACGTTAACTTATTCTGAGAGCTCAAAGTTGGGAGGTGGTTGGATGGGCATTTGACTCCTAGATTCGAACTCAATATAACATGCATGAAATGCATGATGGCTGAAATTTAGGACATGAAAATCATAGTTTAATGCAGTTATTATAAAATATTTAGAAAAAGCTAATCTGGCCTTTCTGTTTCAATGGTAAATAAAAACCTGTGTTTATAATAAGAACATGTTCAACAATATCCACAATATTTCTTCTTGCAGTACCCTACATTTGATGTGACCAAAATGTCCATAAAATACTATGTGTTAAAAAAATATGGTTTATGACAGCTACTTGTAAGTATTTACTGAGTATGTGTATTTAAAAGTGACTGTCACCTTCTCAAAATGCACCAAAAAGAGAGTAATGTGTGAATATAATTTTAGAAAAGTTTTTGATCTCTAATTTATTGGTGAGGTATTATCTCATTGAAATTACATAGGTTGGCCTTGAGAATTAAAAATCAGCAATGTATTGATGTTCCAATATCTTGTTTTGCAAGTGCTTAGTACAGAGGTGTCCAACCCAAGGCCTATGGGGCACATGCTGATTATTTTGACTGTTTTGCTTATCTGTGGTATGTAATATTAAGAAAAGTATGCATGGGCCTTTTTTTGCTCATCAGTTTTTATTAGTGTTTGTGTATTTAATGTGTGACCCAAAACAACTCTTATTCTTCCAATCTGCAGAGAAGAAAAAAGGTTGGACACCCCAGATTTAGTAAACTAAAAGGAAAATCAGTATCATGATTTGCAAAGAACCCAAGGAATTTTCTAATTCAACCCTCTTATATTTTATATGCAAGAAACAACAACCCACTCTTTAGATAACAATAATAATTTCAAGTAGACTAAATCAGTGCTGAGAAACTACTGCATGTTAGAGCAATATTTGGAGGTCACATGTAGGAGGATTTGAACTGTATACTGTGAAGAATTTGTAATATCTGAATTATTGGATTCAAGTACAATTCTTTGAAAAGCAGTGACTTCTCAGTTGTTGATAACATTCCAACAAAGGCTGCATAACTGTCATAATTCACACATAATTCACATAGCATAGGTCTTGGCTTATAGTAAACTCAGACCAGCACTCTCAAAACCAAAGCCTGTGGCTCAGTTGGTAGGGCACCAGCCCCATATACCGAGGGTGGTGGGCTCAAACCCAGCCCCCACCAAACTGCAGCAAAAAAATAGCCGGGTATTGTGGCAGGCGCCTGTAGTCCCAACTACTCAGGAGGCTGAGGCAAAAGAATCACCTAAGCCCAAGAGCTGGAGGTTGCTGTGAGCTGTGAGGCTATGACATTCTACCAAGGGTTAATAAGTGGAACTCTGCCTCAAAAAAAAAAAAAAATAAAATAAAGATGGGCAGTGCCTGTGGCTCAGTGAGTAGGGTGCTGGCCCCATATACCGAGGGTGGCAGGTTCAAATCCAGCCTCGGCCGAAATGCAACAACAAAAAAAATAGTCTGGCATTGTGGCGGGGACCTGCCCCAGTTACTCAGGAGGCTGAGACGAGAGAATCACCTAAGCCCAGGAGCTGGAGGTTGCTGTGAGCTGTGAAGCCATAGCACTCTACCAAGGGCGACAAAGTGAGACTCTGTCTCTAAAAAAAAAAAAGAAAGAAGTTTATAATTTAAAGAAAAGAATTAGTAGCCAATATTACTAATACAATCGTATTAATAATGGTCAACTCAACAGCAGAAGATTTCCTAATGCCGCGATCCTTTAATACAGTTGCTTATGTTGTGGTAACCCCCCAACCATAAAATTATTTTCATTGCTACTTGATAACCGTAATTTTTGCTACTGTTATGAATCATAATGTAAATATCTGATATTAGGCGACCCCTGTGAAAGGATAATTCGACCCCCAACGGGCTCACGACCCACAGGTTGAGAACAGCTGATTTGGATGATATTAAGTTATTCAAAATAGAATATCAATATGGCCAATTCACATGATGCTAGAGGACTAGTCTCTTGTTTCTCAAAAGGGAGAACTGTGGAGACTAGACTTTTACATTAGACACTCATTACAATAATAAACAAGTAGGTCATTCACTAATTAAGAATTTCATGTATATACAAAAGAAGGGAAAGTAGATACAATCCTAGAAGAATAAACTGTAATTCAAATGGGCACATTTATATAGGTGAATATACAACAAACATCTAAGCCTATAAAAATGTGACAGTTCAAAGCAAAAAAAAAGAATCTAATAATTTAAATTACAATTTTGTTCAGCAGAATTCATACTTACAGTTTCCTCAGAAATATTTAGTATTATGTTTCTCTGGATGTGTAGTATTTTGGTGAATGTTGCATTAACTTCTTATATAGGAAACCTTCAACAATGGCCAGAATTACTTATCTGCTGATTAAATTACCAAAAATTTAGTATCTGGGCATCATGTTAAAGGGATAAAACTAAAAATCAAATATTTCATTCACTTTCACATAATATTGAGTTCTCTCACCTATAACAAACACAAATATTGGCCAAAGGAGTTCTTGTGATTAAAATGATTTAGGAAATATGAAAAATCATTCTTGATAGCTTAAACATATAAAAACTGTTCAGCCAAAGGTATAATGCAAATGATAATATAGTTTGGCTCAGATAAAGAGGCCTAAGATGACAGAAGGCCGCCTGTTATTCTTTACTCTTACTCTTTAAAAATGTAGTGCCTAAAGCTATTCTGACTGGATGATTAGATAAGTGAATGTGTTCAGCAAAGATTAATGTTTTATTATGGTCTTTTACCAGGATCTCTATCCTTGAAGATAATAGTCTAGCTAGCATACAAAACCCAAGCCCTGATCTTTAATAACATATGGGTAGGATCCTTTTTTAAAAAATAAAAAAATGTGAGATCTATTTGCTAGAGTTCAAACAATGTGAATGTGTTTATAAATGAATTGTACAATTAAAACAATTATATTTGAAAATTCCATCGATCCTTTACATCTACCATAAGCATCTATAACTCATGGGGAAAGAAAGGTAGAAAAACTTTTGACTTGTTAAAATTATTTACCACTTATTTTTAGAAATCTTGTTTTTCTCTTATTAGTACTTATATACCTAGCAGAAATAGTGAAAGCATACTTATTGCTGAAAAGAACAAAATAATAAGCTATAAATTGACACTTTTCCACCAAGTCTCCCAACACAACTAATAAGACTTGTGTTGTTGGAATAAACTAGGAAAAAGTCAGGACATTTCAAATACCATGTGTGTGTATTTTCATATTTTTATATACTCATCTCCCACCTTCATTTAAATCTAGTTGATTGTCATTGACAATAGCAAAATTTTGAAAGGAAAAAATAGTGATGCATCCTCATAAGGGCAATTGCTTTGCTATCTTAATGCAATTTGAATTAACTTCACTAACAGGTAGGAGGCACATTAACCGTGCTGCTTTAGGTCACTGTTTGCATAAGCAAGAGAATGCGGGTTGTGTTCATTTAGCCTTTTACTGTAATTGCAGAGGATTTGGAATCAAAGTCTTTAGAACTAAAGACTTATTAAGAAGTAAAAGCAATTATTAATTAGGATCAAAACTTATTAAGAAGAAAAAAACTTGTTGACATACATGTAGTAAAAAGGAATGCTCTGGACAGTTTGGGTAGGAATGCAAATTAGTACAACCTCTATGGAAAACAGTACTGTGGACAGGGAAGAGAAAGTGGTCCAAGATTGAGCTTAGAGATACTACAATGCTTAGAGACCCAAGATCATGAGCCAAGAGAACTGACAAAGAGCATCCAGGAAAACTGGAAACAGGCAAGTGTGGTACCTGCAAATAGGAAAGTGTTTTAAAAAGTGGGATTAGCTGACTTTTTGTATGTGTACACACTGGAATAACCACCATTCAGGTTAAGATATGAAACACTTCTAAGACCTTGAAATAGGATCTTATCTTCATCCTGGTTCATAGCTTTCTCACCTCCAGGAGGACTTATTTTCCAACAATACATTATTGATTTTGCTCATCTTAAACTTCTTGTAAAATACATATGTATTTTTGTGTCTGGCTTCTTCTTTTGCTCAACTTTATTTCTGTGAGCTCCATTCATGTTGTGTCATATATCAATTGTTCTTTTTATAGCTCTATAGTTTTCAATGGTATAAATGTATTGAATAAATTCATCTAACTTCTTGTCAATAGATATCTGGGTTGTTTTTAGTTTATTGGCACTTATGAACAAATCTTTTATGGCCATTTTTACGTGGCTTTTGATGGACTTACATGTATGTTTACTTTTCTACTGGGTATACTCCTAGGGATAGACTTGCTAGGTGCCTAGAAAAGGTATACATCTTATCTTGGTAGATCCTGCTACACAGTTTTCCAAAGTGGTTGTACAAACTTACACCCCCATTAGCAATAAATGAGCATTTCAGTTGTTCCACATATTTACTAACATTTAATATTCTCAATCTTTTAATGTTAGCCATTCTGGTAGGTGCAAAGTGCTTTTTCATTGTGGTTTTAATTTGCCTTTCCTGAAAAATATAGGCATTTTCATCCAATTATTGGCGTTTAACTATCCTCTTTGTGAAGTTTCTACTTGAATTTTGGCCAATTTTGTTGACTTTAAAAAAAAATGTTGATATGCAGCAATTCTTTATGTAATTTAAATATCAATAATTTGTTAGATGCACTTTTCTCCTACTTTCTCAGTGGCTTGCTTTTACAGACTTTTAATGGTATCATTTGATGAAAATAACATTAAAATAAATGAAGTCTAATCTATCAATTCTCTTATAATATTTTTTATGACCTGTCAAAGTCATGAAGTCATGGTTTTTCTCTAGAAACACTTTTACTTTGTATTTTCAGGCCTTCCCAGAAACACATCTATACTCATGCACACACAATGTTGCCTATAATTTTTGAGACTTTGTATAGATACCCTGAAGTGTATACATGTTGAGAATAGCTGGGGTAGGTGAACCACCATCTCTTCTGCAATGTAATTTGTTATGTTTCCTTTCCTATTTTCTCTAAGTCAATAATGTGTAGAAATATTTTCATAGATGAGTAGGTTCAAAATGTTAGAATCATTTTTTATAAACTTAATTATCTTTGTCTGTGCTTTCATTCTATCCCCAAGTACCACTCTTTATGTTTTTGAGGTATTGCTTTTTTTTTCATTTAATTCCATCTATAATTCCCTTCCTATCCTATGCTTTTACTACACCTGCCCTTGGGTGTTTGCTATTTCCCAACTGGTATTTCAGCTAGTCTTCCATTATTCAATGTATCACCAAAGTGTTGCTCAGTTTGATGGTGAAGTATAAGTCCAATTATACCACTTTAGGCTTGAAAACTTGCAATGGCTCTCACTCTTCCATGAAAAGAGTCCAAATAGCAAACAATCATTTCATTCATCAAATAAGTATTTTTATAGAATCCCCTTTCTTCCAGGGTATGGAGTATTCCTAAAATTCCCAACTGAATTGATTTCTCTGTTTCCTAAAACCTCCTATTGTACTTTGGTGACTATAAAACTCATTTTGTTCCTTAAATCTTTACTGTTTAGTATTGCTTTTTAATGACTTCAGAACATGCCCTATTAGTTCAAAAAATGAACCTCATTAGAACATACTTATGTCACTGTAGAGTACAATGCAGGACTTTTCACTCAGCAGGTATTTAGCATTTTACATATTAAATTACCTTATTTCCTACATCGTTTCACCAATACATGAGACAACTCTTGGTACTCAGCAAATACATTTATTTGGTTGTCTTCATTAAATTCTGAAATTTCTTTATCACTTGGGGATAATTGACTACACTGTTGTCACAACTGCTCTCCAACCCCTAGAGCAGCCCTTCACTGAATAGGGAAGATGTTTATAACCTAAAACTCACATATATTTGTGTTTACGTCTGTGCATTTTTATACCAATGGAGGATAGTTCTATGGCTTCTGTTAGATTCTCAAATCACCCTTCACCAATAAAAAGGTTAAGAATTGTTAAGACGTGATTGTCTGTAACAATCCTTCATAGAACAATTACAAAATGTTCAATAAATGGATGAGACTGAATGACAATGAAAAGCTGAACGAAGAATATTTGTGATGATAAAAGAATTCCTATAAGTAAAAACAGCATTTAAAAGGTTATTTTGTATGCATTATGAAGTAAATGTCAGCATTGAAAAAATATAAGCCATAAATGTGGTAATGATGATTTCTATAACTCTATTTCAGAGAACCCAAATAATACAGCAAAACTTAAAGAATACTGTGAACAAATCTAAGAGATAAACAGTAGCATCAAGTAAAAGAAATTCCATTGTCAGTAAAATCTGGAGCTTTTAAAAGTACAGCAATGGCAATACAGGTAATAAAAACAAACAAACAAACAAAAAACCCCAGAGCTTTGCATCTCCTAAGATTTTCTCTATTTTTCAACCACTTAACAGTTAAAAACCTGAAGTGCAGCATGTCATTAGGTAACATCTAATTGATTGTAGCAAGGCAGAGTCAGAAGATGACGAGGTTAGATACTGGGTAGAGTAAGTTGCTGGCGTCCTTAGGGGCAGACAGTGAGACCTTTCCCCATTTACAGTACAGCTGGGATATTCCTGTTGATCCCATGGGTTTTGTAGAGGAGTAGGCTAAATGAACATAGGGGTTTCACAATAATCACACTCAAAAAAGCAACAGTAGGCCTTTGTAAAACCAGATTGTACTAGAAGAGAATGTGTTTTTACAAGTGAAAGTGAGTTGGTTTAAAAATGTAAAATAACTTCTATAAGAAAGACCATGTGCATATTAGCAAAATGTAAAAGGTCCATACCCAAGTAGCCTCATTATGCCTGGGAAGTTATCTGGTGCCCTTCTACACACAGACTAAGATTAGAAGACGGAAGATATTTTTATTCCTAATCTTTAAGGCAACTGTGACATAGATTTGAAGTTCAGCTAGATCTGCTTTGTTGACTTTTCTGAAGGGGCAATGATAGGTATGTTTTAGACTTTCAAAAAAATGATTACCTTGGGTTGCTTGCTGCTCATTTAGTCTGGCCAAGTCCTGAATTGATCCCTTAGGCCTGAGGATAAGGGTGCTGATTCCGCCCTTACAGTCAACAATTTCCAGCAGCCCTAACCTCACTGATGTCTGCCACCTCCACCACTCTCATCGCCACTTGGGTAAGAAAAGTTTTCAAGGAGTCCCTGACATAAAGAAAACAAGTGGACAGTCAAGGAAGGAAGGTAAAGGAGGCTTTGGCCAAGACAGAGAGGTCTTAGGATAGGATTAGAGAAAACTACTTTGCATAAAGAATCCCCTGCATGCTCTAAGTGAGAATTTATTGACTGGTGCCATGGTCAATACCCAAGTGTACACAGAAACACGAGGACAAAATTGTCTTTGGCTGTGTCATGTAATGACTAGGCCAAACAGATTCAAAAATATTAAGATACCATTATTGTATTTTATTTTCAGTTTTTAAAATCTACCTCTAAGAGTCATATGATTCCATTAGTTTTAGACAACACTTTGCACATTATATGTCCTTTCACTAGTGTTATTATGTGCAATCTTTAGAACCAACTTGTGAGGTACCTAGTAAATACCATCTTCGGTTTACAAGAGAGCAAACCAGCTCAGATAGATTTGCTTGGCTAAGGGTATGCAGCTGGTGATGGGAGGAGCTAGGAGCAGAGCCTCTGTTCATGAACAGAATTTACCTTTTGGTCTACCCTGGGTCCTCTGGAGCATCCATTGAAAGTCACAGTACTAGTTTTCTAGGGCTGTCACAACAAAGTACCATAGACTAGATGTCTTAAATGACAGAAATGTATTTTCTCACAGTTCTGGAGGCTAGCTGTACCAAATACATTTGCAAATTTAATCATACTATATTATGGAACACTATTTAAACAAATAAAAATAAAACAAAAGATATCTTATTTCAACATATTTTGTGAAAATATATTTTATTTAAAAAATGAAATTAGTAGTCACATAAATTTAATTTAACTATTTAGTCTAATTATATCATCCATGAGTTAAATTACTACTGTAAAATGACCTGGTTTGGTAACTTAGGGAAAAGAATATCACTATCAGGACATGACACTTGAAAGGTTTTCAAGTAAATAGTTAATTCTAGGTTTACTTGATTTGGCTAGAAGTTAAAAACTTTAAACATGTTTTATTTACATGTCTACATTTTAGATATAGGCATGACTAAACCCGAGCTTAATTTAACTAAGGACCTTCTCATATTTGAGTCTTTTGAGGCAGCTCTGCCCACATAGCATGTTTGTTGATGTAGTTAACCTCATATCAACTCTACTACCAGGAGTTCTGAACTAAAACAAAAAGCTCCTAGAGCTGTGAAGCGACAAACTTTAAAACTTGAACACTTGTTAGCCTTTTTCCTTTAAGCCAAATCATATTCTCTCTAAAGGATGCCATTAGTTTTGTCTCGGCACTATTTATAGCTACTTGCACAGCTAAGCAAAGACTAACAGCAGATGTCTCTTTAAAAGCTGAGAAACAGCCATGATCCAGAGTCACTACCTTTTGGAAATTTGATTAGTAGTGAAAAGTGGAACAAGTTGCCTTCCTTTAACAATTTCCCCATGCCCCATTCTAAGGGATACTCCTCTAAGGGATACTACCTTTGGGTTAAAAACGACCACTTGATAATCATACTTATGGAAACAATTCCACTAGTTATTCTTATTTGTTGTTCAAAAATAAATAATTTTATTAGATCCATTCTGATTAGAATCAGCTTCAAAATTTCACGATTTCACTGGAAGAGAGCTAAAATGAAGAAAGAATGAATGAAACAGTCAGAGGTCTTTACATGGACGCATCCGCTTTCCTGACTTTCGTCACCTCCAGTATTTTCCTTTTTATATCTTCCCTCTCCCCGTTTATCTCTTTCTGTATCTTTTACTGAGTAAACTATTTTCAGTACAGTTTCAGTATGGAGATTAAAATAAACAAGCAGTTAACGTCTGATGTCAGTGAACCAGCAGGGATGTTTAATGATTTTTCCCAGTATGTGTGAGAGAATGTATATTTCTACCAGTCAGGAAATCAGTTTTCCACTCTCATCCAACACAGAAAGTTAGTGCCATAGGGAAAGAAGTAGTGTTTCCCATTCTTAAGGACAAGAACAACCGAGGAAAATGGAAGTTAGAAAAAGGGGGAAAGTTTTGGGATCGAAAACCTAGAGGGAATTCCTGGGTTAATGAATTAATAGCACCAAGCATTTTTCAGAGTGTATTAAAGAAAAATTTGAAAAAATTTATACTTCAATAAAAGTTGAACATTAGCAGATTGAGAATAATCTTCTGATAGCACTAACAGCCGTGAAATATATATTATCATCGCAGAACAAGTATTAAGGGACAAGAAGGGAGTAACACCTGATAAAGGCTAGAGAGCAAGCAATCTTGAACACAGACAGAAAATCCTATTTTGGGGGCAGCGCCTGTGGCTCAAAGGATTAGGGCACTGGCCCCATATACCGGAGGTGATGGGTTCAAACCTAGCCCTGGCCAAAAACTGTAAATAAAAAAAAAAGAAAATCCTATTTTTGAGCTCTGAAAATTAGGAACTATATTAGATAGAAGTGAACATTGATATTAGAATTTCAAAATGTAATTGTGTGTATATATATTTGTGTGTGTCTGTGTGCTTGATAGGTAGTAGGGGTTACAGAATTCTTATTACAGAGTTTGTGGTCATTTCAGATACATATTTTCATGTATAAGTCCTGCCAGATTCTTTTTTTATGCTTGAATATCCTTGTCTTGGCAAATTCATTTCTGATACCCAAATCTTATCTTGCTTTTAGGTGCTTTCCTGATTTGATCTGGTGGTTTTTACTCCAAACCACACCTTCTAATTTTGCTTCCTGCTTTGCGCCTGTACTTTGTACTCTGGCTCCAGAAAGGCAATCAGCCTCTGGTGTCAGAATGGATAAAGAAAAAGTGCAAGTGTCAAGGAACTGTAATGATTCTCAGTCCAAAAAGTAGTATTTTAGATAAATTGGAGCATAAAATGTGGAGTTAGTCAAAGCTCTCATTATATTCTGTTTCTTTCTTTTAAAAACTGAGGCTGTCTCTTTTGGGCCTTGTCCCATCAATCTTTTTTTTGGCAATATGCTCCACCAGGAGCCTCAAGGTGTATCAGGTTCTCCATCACTTACCAGGTATTTTTTGGGGCCTCCTAAATTTCTCACGCATAAGCTGTCTTGAATAGCAATCCATGAAGCTATTTGGCAAATGCTACAGCCAATACAAATTTTTCTAGTCAAGTAAGATTAGAAAATTTAGTGTATACCATGGAATACTATTCAACCATAAGAAATGATGGAGATGTTACGTCTTTTATATTTACCTGGATGGAGCTGAAACACATTGTTCTTCGTAAAGTGTCTCAAGAACAGAAAAAAATCCAATGTACTCAATACTAATATGAAACCAATATATTAACAATTACATGCCCACTTGAACAATAAGACACAAAAATAGTCTAGCAAGGGGGAGGCATGACTGAGGAAGAGGGGAGGATGATTGGAGGGAGGAGAGCATTTGGTGAGATCTCACGTAATGTGCACAATGCGAGGGTATTCAGAGCACCCCTCGGTGAAGGGCTCTTCTACAACTTGAACTTTACCTGGAAGTGAGGACATTGTAACCTGAGAATCGGTACCCTCATATCAATGTGAAATAAAAATTTTTCAAAATAGAAAATTTAGTGTAAGATAAAATGGCAATTACCTTGAGGTTTGAAGGTTTGCTCCAGGAAAATATGCCTATCAGTATTTAATCGAGGATTCACTTTTCTTTCTTTCTTTCTTTCTTTTTTTTTTTTTTGAGACAGAGCCTCAAGCTGTCACCCTGGATAGAGTGCTGTGACATCACAACTCACAGCAACCTCCAACTCCTGGGCTCAAGCGATTCTCCTGCCTCTGCTTCCCAAGTAGGTGGGACTACGGGCGCCCGCCACAATGCCCAGCTATTTTTTGGTTGCAGCCATCATTGTTGTTTGGCGGGGCTGGGCTGGATTCGAACCCGCCAGCTCTAGTGTATGTTGCTGGCGCCTTAGCCACTTGAGCCACAGGCACCGAGCCAAGAATTCACTTTTCTAATTTAGCAATTTTCAAACTTTCTGTTTTTGAGAGCCTTTATACCAGTGATTGTCATTTGGTGTGCTGTGAGAGAATCTTAGATGTGCCGTGAACATTTTTAAAGATCATTAATTAAATTATTTTTGAAAGAAGTTTGAAGAATAGTAAGTATGACTTTTTTTTTTTACTCCTTTTTGGATCAGCATAATTGAAGTGTACAATGGAAGTTTAACTATCGGTTCAGGTGTACAGTGAGATAAAACACTGCTTTATACCCTTAAAATTATTAGGACTGTAGGGATAAGGGGAAACTTTCCCTTTCCCCTGAAAGTTGGTTGAAAGATCAATTAAAGGCTCGGCGCCTGTGGCTCAAGCAGCTGAAGTGCCAGCCACGTACACCTGAGCTGGCGGGTTCAAATCCAGCCCAGGCCCGCCAAACAACAATGACGGCTGCAACCAAAAATGGCTGGGTGTTGTGGCGAGCGCCTGACGTCCCAGCTACTTGGGAGGTGGAGGCAAGAGACTCGCTTAAGCCCAGGAATTGGAGGTTGCTGTGAGCTGTGATGCGACAGCACTCTATCCAGGGTGACAGCTTGAGGCTCTGTCTCAAAAAAAAAAAAAAAAAAAGAAAGACCAATTAAAAATTGAATCAGATTAGGGTGGCGCCTGTAGCTCAAAGAAGTAGGGCACTGGCCCCATATGCCGGAAGTGGTGGGTTCAAGCCCAGCCCTGGCCCAAAACTGCAAAAAACAAAAAAATTAAAAAACTTAAGGCAGATAAATAAGAGAAAGAGGTTTATTTACTATGTACACAGAGAGAATCACAGAGGGATGACTCAATATCCCAATATTTTTATACCTGTCTTTTAGAGGGGAGGGGACGATGAGGAGTATGGTTATTCTGTTTAAGGATAATAAATGGTTGCTAGGGAGGATTAATAGATACTTGGGAGAATGAATGAATGGGTGGGGGAAACAGCTTGACATGTAAATTAACCTGAGAGACAGGTATGACAGTTAAAATGATTTGGGCCATGTCAGATTGCATTCTTGATCTTTTTCCCTGTAATATACTGAAGTAACAGGGAGGGAGGAGGGAAGTCTACAGTTCTTTTGAGGGGTTCTTCTAGTTATGCAAATAGAGGGAAAACCTCTTCTAAGGGCCTGTTGATCTACAAGGGACTTTAAATCAAAATATTCTTCATACCATGGAGTCATATTTTTGGGTAAAGTTTGCTGAGCTCCTCGAGGACCTTCAAAAGCTTTGATGTGGCTTAGCCCTCTCTCTCTCTCATATACAGTAGAACCTCCATAGCTAACCACCTCCCACCTCCTTACATTGAACACTTCTTTAAGTTGACCTGATTTTCACAGACCAAACATACACCACATGTACATATATGTACAGTAGGCCTAGTTCCTTATGCTGACCACCTACGTATGTTCACCAGTTCATCATAGTCCCTTGGCTGGTCAACTTACAGAGGGTCTACAGTATTTATTATGGACCTACTGTGTGTGGTACTAGGTGTTAGGAGCATGGCCTACATACCACATACATTATACACATAGGCGTACTCAGCTTTAGCACTGAACCATCCTGCTATCATCCTGCTGGTACTCTGGCTTTTCTCCATCATGTGACAAGACCATTTAATTTGGATGTAAAAATAACTTCCAACAACCTTAATCCAGTCTTTCTCCTGAACGCCATTACCACTTCTCAATCCAACTGTCAATTTGGGGCCTGATCTTGGTTCTGTTCTTTATAATTTTTAGAATCCTTGGCAAGTTATTTAATTACTATAAGCTCATTTCTTCATCACTAAAATAAGATTAATACTTGGTTCAAAGTATTAGGAATTTAAGATGTAGTGTGTATAAAGTATGAATTAACTGAATATAGTGTGCATTCAGTTAATAGGAACTAGTACAATCATTATTAAGGTTTTCTTACTGCATGACATGTAACATTAGCCACCTTCTTGCTGCTAAAATTATTTAACAATTTTCAGACTGCTGGTTTGATGTAGCAATAACTTTATTCTTTAAAAATGTATTTCAGTACTATTTTTGTTGAAATAAATCTATTCCTAAACATCTTATACAGCACACTCTGTTTCTCTCTTTTCTTCTTTGGCATTATGTGCATTAATCCCAGTTTTTCCTGTATGTAATTAGACTTAGGGAGAGCTGGTGGGTGGTGATTGATTACATGTATCTAGTTCTTTCTTTTTATTACAGATACACATACAAGATACCATAAACACATCAGCTTCAGTGTAAAGTCAATTCTGTTAAAATTAATTTTATCAAGGTCTAACTTAACTACGATAAAATTCACACAATTTAAGTGAACAATCACATGAGCTTTACAACCTATATACTCATGTTACCAACAACCCATAAAAGTTTAGAATTTTGCACATACCTAGGAAGTTACCTCAAAGTCTTTTATAGTAAATAATTCTCTATCCCCTTCTCCAGACAAACAATAACCTGATTTCTATCACTATGGATGGCTTTCCTATAATCTATATAAACCATACAGGATGTACTCTTTTTCATTCACCCTTGTAGCTGTGAGATTCATCTATGCTGTTGTGTCTGTGAATAGTTCGTTCTTTTTTATTGATGGACAATATTTTACTGTCTGAATATGCCAAAATTTGCATATCTGTTTACTTATAATTGATGCTTTGTTTGTTTCTAGTTATGTTGCTATTAGGATTAAAGCTGCTATGAATGTGTGTATACAGGTCTTTTTAATGGCATTTGCTTTTATTCTTTTGGATAAATAGGAGTAAAATTTCTGGGTCAGATGGTAAGTTTATGTTTAACTTTTTAAGAAACTGTCAAACCATTTTCTTTTTCTTTTCTTTGTTTTTTTTGCAGTTTTTGGCCAGGGCTGAGTTTGAACCCACGACCTCCAGCATGTGGGCCCGGCGTCCTACTCCTTGAGCCACCAGTGCCACCCTCAAACCATTTTCTAAAGGACCTATACAATTTTTCTATGAACATGTCCCATCATTTGATTTTTTAGAAATCATGTATGTCTGAAATAAAAATATACTTTAACTTCAAAACTCCCCCTTTCTTTTCCCTTCCCTCAATATCTGACAACTCAATGCCAATGTCTGAAGAAATGCACAAAATTTGGAAATAGCCAAGTTTGAAAACTTGGGAGTTGTGCTGTGAGGGAGTGAAGCAGATCCTGTAGCCTCAATCTTCCCTCAATGTAGAAACATCAATTACAGTATTTCAAGGGGCCCCGGTTCAAATGCTTTCATGTCTCTTGGGCAACTCCACAGAAAGATTCACAGCAAGTGTGAGACTTTAACACCTCAAGTATATGCCAAAGAGAGGGAATATTGTACTGAAAGAATCTAAACCTGGTTGATGACTTATTTTATTTTTCTTCTATTGACACAGTACAGAAACAGAGACGTAGAGGACTATTGGAGACAGTCCTCTCCCTATTGCCTTGTGACCTGGGAGTTTTGGGCCAGGTGTCCCAGAAGCTTCCTACTTTTAGGTGACGTCAGGCCTTCACATATCACTCATCTTTAGGGCAGGTTTAATAACTGAAGGGCTTCTGTGTCTCTGGTGTGTGTATTGGCATGTGTGTGAGCATTATTGGAGAAGGAATGGCAGTACCCAAAGAGGGAGGAACATAGAAATGACTACGTTTCAAGTTCAACAAGAGCATACTCATTTTTTCCAGGATTTCATGGCAACCTTCAGGGTTTCTCTTTGTTTGTGTTGAGTCTTTTTTTACATTTTTCATTTGCATGGAGATTCACTGAGCGTCTAAGCCATTCCAGCTGTCTTAGGCTCACATCACTGGGGACTGACCAAATCTCAGTCCCTACTTTGAGCCATTCATAGTCAGGTGAGAGAGACAGACACCACAGAGATGAACAGCGCCAACTGATTGTGTGTTTAATCATCATGATCAAGAACAAATAACAATTATAACTGGAGTGATTGTTTTCTGTGATTTCTCAAATCAGACTGTGATTCATTCAAAGCAAAGCAGTACATCAACTTCATTTTTTTTCACAAGATCTAGAATTAAATATTAAGAGTAGAAAAGAATTATTTGGTTTGCCTCAGGTACTCAAGAATTATAAAGCAAAACAATTAAGGCTCTATGAGGTTGGAAGAGTTATAAATGCCACAAAACTTGTTACTGACAGAGACAAGGCAGACCCTCAGGTCACTGCGATCTTCATTAGACTAGTGTCCTCTTCCAAATGATGCAAAGTGCTTGAATATTTTAATTATTTTTGTTTTTATTTATAAATATTTTTAGGGTATGAACTTTTAGGTTACATTGTCCTCACTTGCAGGGTAAAGTCCCATTCGTAAAAGAGCCCCTCACCCAGGAGGCGTGTTCCACCCTCGCAGCGTGGACTTCAGGAGACAGCCCACCTCACGCCCGGCCTCCTCTGCCAGTCGCCCTCACCCCTCTGAACTCAGTTCTGTAGTTCTAACTGATCGGTCTAATTCCCAGAGCATAGGTTGCCAGTAATCGTATAAACATTTAGTCATTTACTTTTCCATGTTTCGTTAAAGCAAAATCCGCTGTTATGGCTGGAATTTAGTATGATGACTTTTGTGAATCACCTCGCACTACATTTATAATGGAATTGAAGTTTTGCTGCAAGAAAACAGCACCACATCAACCATAGAAAGGATTTGAAGTGAAGATGACAGGCTGAGAAGGATGGACGGTGGGGAGAGGAAGATGGGCTCTCTCATTCCCAGCTACTGAATGGTCTGAGTTGTGAAACCCAAGGTTCCATAAATGATACTTGCAGAGGTGAATGCCTTGCCAATTTGACCCATTGTTACTTGCTCACATTAAAATATGACATAAATGTCAGAGTAATGAAAGGGAAAGAGAAGAGAGAATACATGTTATGTGTTTCCTGACTGAATCTCTGGGTCCTTCTCCAACATCGTCTTTGTCCATCTTCCCTTCTGTAGTTCTCAGGGGACTGTAAAGGAGGCAGGATTTATCTTCAGAGTTTCTCTCCCTTGTTTGCATTTCCTTATCCCCTGGTCCAAGTATTCACACTGACCTCTGGAGGCCTGCTCTACCCTCTTCCTCTCTGCAGCATCTCATCCACTCTCCCATGGAACAAATGCTACCCCCCTCTCCACTCTGCATGTATTCACACACTCTGGGCTTTTGACACTTTCTGCTTTGGGTTTGCAGGCTATTGGGTATTAATGGCTATTGTGGGTTAATCACATGAATGCATTCTGCACTGATTTTTGCCTTACCACTGTCCATAAAAAAATCAAAATTTATCTCCAAAGAGGTGAAGGCAAAAATGAAGAATTCAAAAGATTAGCTAGGGCAAATATACTTGAAGAGTATCTGCTGAGAGGCATATTATCACAAGTAAGCAGTAACATTCTTAACTCTTAGTGAGTTGGGGATGCTGTTGTTCATTTGGCCTCTTTTTTCTCATTATTTTGCCTTCATTATGGCATCAGACTCCAAACTCAGTGTCTCTCTAAGAGTGCTCTATGGGTCACATGTACACACGTCTGAGATACTGTAGTCCTTGTTAAAAATACAAATTCCTACATTCCAGGCCAGGCCTGTTGAATCAAAATTTTTTGGAATAAGGCCTGGGATTTAATTAAAGAAGCACTCCAGGTGATTCATATACACATTAACTATAAGAATTGTTCTCCATTTTTCCAGCCTTGCCAACTCCAACCCATCATCCATATGGCTGCCAATAGTGGGACTAAAACACAAATTTGACCATCAATTGATTAATCCACTAGGAATCTGCTATTTTGAGGCATGTTAAAGTAAATCATGCCCAAACAGGTCTGTTGCCTGCTCTCACAAAGTTCACAAGGTAGTGGCCTATGACAGACAATAAACAAATTAACACACACTTACTTATAAAAGGGCAATATGATGAGTACAGGAATAAAAAAGACTAGAGGGTAGTGGCTAAAAAAAGGTAAAATGCTTGCTTTGAGAATTATTTGAGAAAGTGGCATTTCAATATGAGAACTGAAAGATGAGGAGGTGCTGTCTGGGTGGAAAGTATGAAAACATTAGTTTCAGGAACAGATCCTAAAACTCAGTGTGGAGGGCAGTTGTGGTTTAAGGAGTAGGACAAAGTCCTGAAGAACCAAGATGGAGGATGAGAGTTGTGTGAGATGACTAGAATGATGATCAACAATTTACCCTGACAATATTGACTCTGACAGGTGTGAGAAAGAGGGATTAGAAGGGGCTTCATAGTCATCAGGCAAGGGAAGAGACTCAGATGGAACCAACAGTGCCTTGAACAGTGGTGACCTGGTGCAGACAGATTCGAGATAAATTGAGGGGAAAGAATGGACTCTACTTGCAGAATAGGCATGGACGGATTTCTGGCTTGCCTAATGAAATTATGTCATTTAATGAGTTGAAAAAGACTAGGAAACTCCCAGGTTGGTATAAGGAAATCCAGAGTTTAGATTTGGACATTTTAAGTTTGAAATGATCACCTCTTCTCCACCTCTCCATCCCCCATACTGGTACCACTATCCTCCTTCATTCTTTCTTGTTTTTCAGTTCATATTGCTTGCCCCTGTCCTCTGGCATCTATGTGTGCCCTTGGGAGAGTCCTAGCTTGAGAATCACCACTTTACAGATAAACTACTAATAGACTCTGGAGAATGCTATGTTCTTGTTCATATCTCTAGCTTGGTATTTTTTCCCCCCATAGGCTTCCAGTTCTGAAATGTTCTTAAACCCACATCTTCCCTGGGGGATATTTCTGGTCTTTCTTTGAGATGAATATCAAATACTTCTCTTATGGAATCTTCTCTGTTCCTCCTGATGAGAGATGGTTATGTGTTGTCATTTTTCATTGACTCTACTGTCTGAATAACTTCTATTATATTGTGTTGAAATGTCTGTTTTCCAAAAGTCCTATAGAACTAGATGCAGGAAGCACACCTTATTAGGTGTTTTATAGCCCAAGCTACTCACAGACATGTATACGTAGATAACAATATCAGTGAGTGTTTGAAGAAACACAGGGAAAAGGATTATTGATAGTAAGACCTTTGTGGGACACTTGGAGTCATTTAAAAATCTTTTTCATGCTTACTGGGAGCTTAAGCCCAATTAACTACAAGGGTCCTATTGACAGTTAATCAAGGGGTAATGTTTCCAATTTCAGTCTGAAGCAGGATGTGAGAAATCTTTTAAATATGGGTCAAAAATTGATCTATTCCTAACCCCAAGAGTTTTGTTTGAGGAATTTACGTAAGGGAAATTAGTCAGATATGCTTTACTTCCAGCTCCACAAGTCTGCTCTGGCTCACTGAAAGCACTTTTGGTCTTTTTCTTTGAGCACAGCCACAGTATTTTCCTTCTCTCTCCCCACTCAAATTAGCTGTAATAACAGCCAAGATTTATATGACCATTTTGGTTTCTTTTGAAGTTCAATTTGCTGACCATTGCTTTGTTATATATCACATCCACATTACATTTATTTATTGGGTCTTGGTTCCAGAATTAGTGCCCCATGGCCATTTTACTTAACAGTACATAGTGGTACCCACAAATATGTTTCTGCTTACTGATGACATAAAATTACAAACTTGATTAATGAGTCCTGGCAACTCTCTACCTTAGCATATACTCCTAGTACAGCTAAGCATTCCAATCTGGAGACAGAAATTTTTGTAATTTTGAATTCAAAGGTAATTCATACTGTTCTCCTACTGAATTGCTAAAATATCTCCACTTCTATAGTGTATTACCTCATTACCTGTGTTTTAAATTCTCCCTCTGTCCATGGTACTGATTTCTTCTTCAACTCCCCTAATTACTGGGGTCAGATGGTCTCTACCAGTGGTTCCAAAATTTCATTTATAGTTTGCCAAATGATGGCAGCCCAGGCTCTTTAGACTTATTTATGAAGCAAGTAATAAAAACATGAACCAGATGAAACCATTCTCATCATTTTCAAAAGAAATTTGACTTCATGAGAAATTGTGAATTAAACTTATGAGTGAATTAAACCTGGATTTTCAGCTTAATATTAAAAATATTTAAATTTTTATTCAATTTCATTTCTTCATACAATTATGCTTATACCATATTCTGTATAGGAAACATTTTTTAATAGTGTATTCCCTCAAGGGCTATAACTACTATCTTAAGGAATTTTTCACAGATTTTCTTTGACTCTGAAGTGCTCTTGCTATATATCATATCCACACTTAATTGAAACCTAAATTAACATGCATATTTAGTTTCCAGTCCCATTAAGTCTCTGAAGTCTGGTCAAGCATCACTCTTGACTCAGCTTTTGTATGAGCAATTAATTGATGATGTTGCTTATTCCAAATGCCAAAGCAACAGTCTAATGTAGGTGAATATTCTCAAATCCAGCTCCTATAATTTTCTTATAAAACAATCAACTTTCAACTCTGAAAGCAGTAATATGAATTTTACTAAAATTTGTGAGGAGACTAAGAAGGATGTTTATATTGCATAGCAATCTATAAGTTTTAAGATTCCTCTTATCACTCTCTTGGTTGGAACATAACCGTGAAACAGGGTAAATATAACTAGTCATTGATTTTATACAGAGAATGATGGTAGACAGAACGTAGGACAAAAAGTACTGAGCTAAGAAACAAACTCTAATCAACCATTTGAAGAATGTGTCTCAATATTTTTGTGCAAATTTTCTTGTCTCTTAATGTAAAATAGATTCTGATAAATTATTCTATGATTAACTCAGGGCCATTTAGACTTGGAGCACTGGACACACCTTTGTATCCAAGCCACAGAAAATCAAATTCATGGCTGTGATCACTTTAATCACTTCTACCTTGGCCTTGGCCCAGACATTGAGATAATATTTATTTCCTGGCTCTGTAAGTATAGAGTATAAATTGCTTAAAGTTTCCATGTGGTTTAAAGTCTCCTTTCACAGTCTCATATTCTAGCCTACCTGATGACCCCAGAAAAATTTCTATAAATAAAAAAAAGCTTCCATTCTTGTTCCAAGTTCATTGCTTGCTCTTTGATACCAGGATCTAATGAGACTGTCTCTGTTCTTGCAAATCAAAGAGCACAGGAAATAGAACACCCTACATATACATGTAACATTCTGAAGAATGAAGTCGATCATAAAGAGTGTAAACATTTGCCTTGCAGATTAAGTTGGAAAATATCTCTTTTCTCTTTTCTTTTTTCTTCCTATCTCTCTGCATGCTGCTCTCTATTATCCACAACCCCTTAGTAAGCACCAGAGGGCCACTGCAAAGTTTAAAAAGGAAAATTATAATCCAGAATTCATAATTACTAGATAATTGAATATCCAAGACCATAAAGCAGAAAGCATAAGTGCTTCTCAGAAAAGATAATATTCTGTATGGTCACATTTCAAATCTTTCTTCTATCACTATGTGCAAGAAGCACCCACATGTACCCTTGAAATGAAGCTTTCTAGAACCTAGAAACATAGGGCTTGGGCTTTCATGGATGTTTTTAGTTTAAAAACTATACCTTGAAAAATCAGGTTTAATTTTAGTGGTATCGAACTATAAAAAATATTTTAGAACAGAAATTAAATGACCTTTAGAATTAACTAGGCCAAACCCTCTAGGGAGACTAGAGAGGGACTTAGAGACGTGAGGTGATTTGTTCCAAAAGGCATGTGTTGGTCAGTACCAGGCTTATACTTAGAATACAGTCCTATCAACTTTCTATTATATGGGGTGGACATAAAGTTCATGTGCAATTTACTATGTTAAACTATTTTAAATGGCACATGAACTTAATGTCCACCCTGTTACATGTATAGTCCAGGGTAACAATACCGTCACTAAAAACAAAGCATTATAAATTTTTGCCTAAGTGCCTCCATTGCTGAAAGGAGAACAATAAACAATGGTTTGAGTATATTCAGTATATCCAGGTGTACACTATGGATAATGTCAACTTGGTAAAGTCAGCATAGTCTCAGCCTTTTCCTTAAGCTTGAGGTAAAAAAACCAACATGAACATCTGAGAGTTACTGACTGGAGGATGAAGATAAGATTATCTTGGGTGGGAAATTTTATCTTTGAAATTAACTGCATTTCACTTGCCAAGTAAATAAAAGGGTGCCTAGACAAAAAAAAAAAAAAAAAAAAAAAAATTAAAATAATTAATTTTTGTAATTTAAAAAAAAACAGAGTTTTTAATACCTTTTTTCGGGATGTTTTTTAATAATAAATAAATTATTTTA
>CAUYRH010042332.1:0-27614 GCA_963574655.1 Perodicticus potto | reverse complement strand
TGCTGGTTTCATATACAATTTGAAATGTTTTCATCAAACTGTTTAACAAACCCTTCATGGCATTTTCTTAGTTATTGTATGAAGACATTTGTATTCTGCATTTAGTAAGTTTCACCTGTACCCTTCTAAGATGCACCATAGTTGTGGCCCAACCAATTACCCTCCTTCCACCCCAACCTCCCTCTGCCCCTCCCTTCCCATATTCTTGTGCTATAGTTGGGTTATAGCCTTCATATGAAACCTTTAAATTAGCTTCATAGTAGGGATGAGTACATTGGATACTTTTTCTTCCGTTCTTGAGATACTTTGCTAAGAAGAATATGTTCTAGCTCCATCCATGTAAACATGAAAGAGGTAAAGTCTCCATCTTTCTTTAAGGCTGCATAGTATTCCATGGTATACATGTACCAAATTTATTAATCCATTCGTAGGTCGATTGGCACTTGGGCTTCAGTTCTTTTTCTTTAGAGTATGTTCTAGGAGATTTATTTTGTTCCTAAAAATATGGAATGCTTCACAGACTGACCTGTCATCCTCGAGCAGGGAGCATGCTAATCATCTCTGCATTATTTTAATTTTCTTACATATGCTGCTGAAGCCAGCATTGTTTGGATTCTTTAAAATAAACTTTTTATTGCAAAAGTTTTAAATTTATAAAAAATTGTGAGGATCGTACAGAGATTTTCTTTATTATTTAAGTGTCATAATTAATGAACCAATATTAATAAATCAATATTAAACAAAGGCTAAATTTTATTCATCATTTTCTTAATTTTTACCTTATTTCCTTTTTATGTTTCAGGATTCCATTTAAGAGACAACATTGCATTTTTTCCTCATTTATACGTAGGCTCTTCTTAGCTGTGACTATTTTTTTGACTTTGTTATTGAATATTTTGCATTATGTTGAAAAAGATGTCCTTCAACTGGAATTTATTTATTTGATATTCTTTTCATAACTATATCGTGTTTAGAGATGATTTGTAAAAACATATCAAAAAATGTCCACCTGGCTTTGCAGTCCTGACCAAATATTTTGCTTTTCTGGATCTACTTTCCCATAATGTGAATTAGAAAGAGATATTTCATAAGTGCTATTAAAAATTACTGATGTGGTTTTGTGGTTCACTGAACTTAAAGTATGAGAAATATGCTTACCAACCCAGAATAGAGATTTTCCTTTGCTTAATTACCCCTTCCCTGGCCCCACACAAAGATACAAAACATTCTCTTCTTAATTTTTGCAATTTTTTGATGGGAAACTTTTTGGGGGTAACTTGGACATTTAAAACAATTATCATATGTGTTTAAGGAGTACACTATGATTTTCTGATACATGATAGAAAGAAATAGAAAGAAAGAACAAAAGGAAGGAAGGAAGGAAGGAAGGAAGGAAGGAAGGAAGGAAGGAAGGAGGGAGGGAAGGGGAAATGGTTACTATAGTCAGGAAAATTTGCGTATCTACTATCCAGGGAATAATATGGTGGTTACCTAGGGAAATTGGTCAGAAGAGGGAAAGAACTGGGAAGATTTAAGTCAAAGGACACAAAGCAGATGTGTATCATGAACAAGTCTAGAGACCTAATGTATACCATGAAAACTACCATTAACAACAAACATTGTGTCACAGTTGGGATTTTTGTTAAAAGGGTATATTTTAAGTGTTCTTACCACACATACACACAAATACATAACTAATGTGGCATGATGAATATGTTAATTTGCTTTATTTATTTTTGTCTTGAGTTATTACCTCTTTCTGATTTGCATATCTTTTTTTCTTCACCAAAATTATTTTGGCCTTTTTCTAAAGGCCTCAATTTGCTAGGATAGTAATTATATGTGAATTTTCTTAAGTCTCTGTCCTATATTCCTTTGACTCTGGCTTCATACTTTATTGCTAATAACTTCATCCATACTAATAGAGATTTTGATTAGTACCCATTGTAAGAATTCTCACACCAGTGGCTTTAAACATATACCTAACCTGCTTATGAAATCTCCCCTTAGATGTCTGAATAGCTCTTTAAATTCAAAACATGAAAATTTAATTCATATTCTTCTGTTCCAAATTCCTAGGTAATATGTCCTGTTCTTAATCTCTGCTGATGAGTAGCAGAGAAGTCCACTGTGTGGACATAATGGCTGCCCAGCATCTTCAACTCTAGACTAGAATTGGCTTTTTCTTCAAATGTCATCTGAATAATTAGTCATAGATGTCTTTGAAAGTTTCTATGAAAATAATTCAAAAACAAATCAGATCTCCCTTTTGATCTTGGAATCCTATTACCAGGCATCTACCCAGAAGAAGAAAAATAATTTTATCATAAGGACATTGTACCAGACTGTTTATTGCAGATCAATTTACAGTCGCCAAAATGTGGAAACCTAACTTTGAAACCTAACTGGCCACGAACCCAGGAATGGATTAACAGACTGTGGCATATGTATACCATGGAATACTATATGGTCATTAAAAAAGATGGAGACTTTACATCTTTTATATTAACCTGGATAGAATTGGAACACATTCTTCTTCTTAGTAAAGTATCACAAGAATGGAGAAGCAAGAATTAAATGTACTCAATTCAAATATGAAGACAGTAGATGACCTAATACATGTCCACATAAGAGAAAAACTCAAATCAACTCAAGTTGGGGGTCAGAGGAATGAGGGAGCAGGAGAGGGGTGGAGGGAGGAAGATGGATATGCTCCTACTTAATGTGCACAGTGTTACGGGGTATGGCACACCTCTTGGGGACGGGACACAATTAGAAGAGGGACTTTACCTAACAAATGCAAACATTGTGACCTAAGTCTTTGTACCCTCAATTAACCTGAAACACTAAAGAAAAGAAAATAATTCAAAAAGTTAGTATAAGAATAATTCTACTTTTATATTATAAAGGTAGATTTTCAGCAGTAGAAAAAATCTGTGGTCTTCCTTCAATTGGTTTTTAGCATTAGTATATTAAAAGATTTTTCCTAATCCTGAGTCTCTCCAGTGCCAACAATCACCTTTAGGTTTAGTGACAAACATGGTCCTCACACACAAAAATGTAGAATTACAATACTTTTATCTCTAACATTTATGAGAAACTTATGAGGTGGAAGTCATTGTGGTTATATCTGAAATAAGTAAAATGTGTATTAGAAAATCCAGACATTGAATCCAGATCATTCATTGGTAGATAAGATTAGAACTGAAATCCCAAAGCTCTTTTAATCAAATTGGAGACTATAAACCAGATTAGTTCATCAAGAAAAAAATAACAAATTTCAAAGGGCTTCTCACTTTTAGTTTTCTTTTTCTATTTATTTATTTATTTACTTGTTTTTTGAGACAGCATCTCACTATGTCACCCAAGGTAGAGTACTGTAGCATCATAGCTCACAGCAATCTCAAACTCCTGGGCTTAAGTGATGCTCTCGCCTCAGCCTCCCAAGCAGCTGGGACTACAGGCACCTGCCATAATGCCCGGCTATTTTTTTGTTGTTGTCATTGTTTTTTTGCAGGCCCTGGCTGGGTCAGAACCCACCAGCTCCCGTGCATGTGACTGGCGCCCTAACCACTGAGCTACAGGCGCCAAACCTCACATTTACTACTGAATATAAAGATTAAATTTTTTAACATTTAATTTGGGTCAAAGATCAATTCAATTCTCAACCTTCTTTGTCTCCTAAAAAAAAAAAAGAAGAACAAATAGACAGCGTGGTGGCAAGCACCTATAATCCCAGCTACTTGGGAGGCTGAGGCAGAAAGACTGCTTGAGCCCAGGTGTTTGAGGTTGCAGTGAGCTATGACGATGCTACTACCTTCTAGCCTAGCATAAAGAGTGGGACACTGTCTCAATAATAAATAAAATGAAATGTCTAGTGCATGAGCAGAGAAAGGAGTTTTGTTTTTTTGAGAACTGAGTATTTCTGGGGCATCTATATTTAATTTTTGTAGATGAAAATCATTAACTTGGCAGTTAGTAGCCCTGGATTCTTGGCCCTTTTCTAAAGTTGTGGATAATTGGCCAAAGAAGCTATTCCATGAAGTCATTTCGCAGTACTATTAATGTCATGCTGTTTTACCACGGTACTGGGGGCTTTGGAAGGAAACCACAAAAGTAGAATTAAATAAATTGAATGTTTCATCATTTAAATCTTTAATACCAGAATTTTGTTGATAAGTTAGTTTAAATCTATCAAAATAATCAAGGAAATGTCCATCCTTTTTCTGTATACAATGGTACATGTAATTCTAGCTTACTTGGTAGGGAAAAATTATGAGGATGGCTTATAGTAATTTGGTAGCTTATTTCTGTGCCTTACAAAATCCTTAGGCAGCAGTAAGTTTAGTCCTCAGTAGGGCTTTCATATTCAGCATGTAGCATCCATTCCTGAGCCAAAACATTTCCTGAAAACATGTGGACGAACTGATAAAGATCAAAGAACCCAGTTTGACAAGCATAAATATTTAGGCTAAAATGTCATTCAAATTCAAGGAAGTTAGGATTAAGGAAATATTTTACTAGGGACAAAATAAGTTCTGATTCAACCCAAAGAATGTATACAACTTGTCTGTTTCTATTTCTCCTTGTTTGGATGGTTAAGAGGGGCTAATAAAATCCATTTGACAAGTCAATTGTATTGGAAGGAGTGGGAATGGCAGGGGAAGAGAAAAAGAAAGGTTTGGAAGGAATGAAAGAAGAAAAAGGGCATGAAAAATAAACTGTGGAGGTGGTGAAAAAGTTTGGAAGACAAGCAGGAAGGCCAGCAGTGAGGGGTTGCTGGAAGAAGGGTTTTGTAGAGGCACCTTACAGCTTTGGTTTCAGTCTGAGGAGGGGAAAGGGTCAGGACAAGGAGAATCATGGGGACTAATCTCTCTAATTTATTAAGTTGTTCAATTAAATTGGAATTGTTTTCTGTAAGAAAGGCAATAGTAGCCTTTGGTTTTATTTGGAACTTTCAAAATGCCAACTGAAGAAGGCTTCCCATTGCCTGTGGGAAATTGGGTATTTTTTTTTTATTCTAATAGTATATACTGACAAGCTTTAGAATTTCAAAAAAGCCCCATTTTGGCCAGTAAACTTTAAGATCCTCCTAGGTGATTTTTGTCCAGAGGTATTGCACATTACAACTTTCTGGACCACAGATTTTGCTCAAAAAGCCAACAGGAGAGCCAGAAGGTGGTTGATAAGAAAGTTTTAGAACTTGGTTACCCATGCACTTAACCTAACAAAGTTACCACTTCTAGTGAGATTTAATTATGAGCATCCTCATAGACATTTTATGGATGAGGTTCATGAAGTAAATGAAGAAGTCCTCTCCCTGAAGTAAAGTCCCTGAGACTTCAACTAGAAAGCTTAGGAGGTCTGGATACAAGAGGACTTAACTGAGGCTTCTAGTGCTGCTAAGAAGACAACTGAGCTCAAGGGGCTCAACGGGCTCTTGCAGGCACCAATGACTTAGTTCCAGATGGTGCTGAGGTTCAGCGATGGCTTTGAATCCCACTTCACACCAAAGAATGCCCACAAAACATGAAAAGAGACTTTATTCTAGCAAATAGTTTGTGAACTGAAGACATGCAACCATCAGTACAAAGCAAAGATGCACTTCAAGAGAACATTCAAGAATAGAGGTTTTCTTTTGTAGAGAAAGTTTTCACTCCCTCTGGTCAGCTATGCAAATGGGGGCTACAAACTTGTTTAGTTCTAAATAGTTTAGTTAGGTTCAGGTGGCAAAATGAATTTTTCCAGCAGGTTTTGGTTCTGGTTATATGAAACAGACAGCTATGAAAATCCTCCAGTTACATAGGCATGTGAGTTTTCTAGGAATGCAGATCAAGTGTGTGGTCTCTAGTCAGAAAATAGCCACTTGGTTCTATTTTGCATCAAGTCTTCATTAGCCACTCAGGGTCCATCTTGAAGACTTGGCTCATCTGTGGTTAATTTATATCTCTGCCTTCCACACACAGTAGAACTTCCATAAGTTGGCTACCCAATGGACTATAACAAACTGGTCAACATATGGAAGTGATCAACATATAAAGGTGGTCAATATAAGGAATCAGTGCTATCATACTAATATATACACATGGTGTATGTCTGTTTTATGAAAATTAGGTCAACATAAGGGAGTGATCAATGTAGGGAGGTCGTATGGTAACTTCTATAGTTATGAAGGTTCTACTGTATACCTATCCTCAGGAAAAGGTTGGAGAAAATTTGAATCTTTCACAAATTTCCATAAAATGGTAAATTTGAAAAATTTATGTTAGGGTGCTTAGTCAATCATCTTTGCATCTTAAAATTTTCATTTGGCAAAAAATAAAATATCTAACAATTAATTCAATCAGGCAGAATAATTTGTTCATATACACAATACTTGAAGGAATAGGGAGATCTATCATGTTTATCTATGGAAATGATGAAAAGTATAAAAGATGAAAATTGTGACTGTGTTAACTTGCTTGTACAATTTTATTTTGATTCCTAATGATAAAGCTTGCAACTGAACAAAATGGTCTAAGATAATCCCAAAAAGAGACAGTTTTCTAGAAAGTTTTGATATTAGAAATTGCATGGTTAAATAGCTAGTTATAGAAAACATTATATTATATAGAGAATATGTATCTAGACATTTTATAAACTCCTTTAAATTATCTAACAATAAAATGTTAACATGTAATCACAATTATCTGATGATAAAATGCTAACATACGAAAGGAAAAAACTCCAATTGAGTCTAACATGCCTCTAGCTTAGAAAACTTTTCAAAAGTCATCCCTGTATCTAAGGGAAGCTCCCAAACTCTTTTTCTTTTTTAAATCTTTCTATGCAACTTGCTTGGACTTTCTTGGAAAGCTTTCTCATCTCTTCTGTATCTTAGGATCTATAATCACTCTTATTACTTTTTTCCCTCCATACTTCTGGGATTTTCAGGTCAATTTTTTCTAACTTCCTTCTGAGGGAAGATCTATGAGATTTATCAGCAAGCATCTCACATGGGGTACTTTAGAGCCTCCAGGTAGAACACAGAATGTCTCCACGTCCCATCTGCCTTAGGCCATCTGGCATATGCCCATCAAGCGCCTCACCCAGAGAGAATTTAAAGAGCTCCTCGCCTGGACGACATGACTGAGGAGAAAAGACAACATAACAGGTTTCCAGAGTGGTTGACCTCAGTCTTCACTGTCTTCTCTGAGGTAGGTCATGTGTGGAATTTAGGGAAGTAGCTTCAGTATAACAGTTCCTGTTTTTCTGAGAGAAAACACTGAGATTCAAAAGTAAAGGTTTTCTATAAAGCAGCCATCATTCTTGTGGGCTGACAGACAGGAATGGGAGAATCAGTAAGTCTTTCTTACGTGTATAAAAAAGACACTTTTTCACACGTTCTCTCATGTATCTGGGAGAACTTCTGTTCCCACAATTGTCTTGTAGAAGCTGAAGGTTGAGGTAAGAGAAAAACAAATAGTTCACCTTAAATAGAATTCGAGGTGACTGAGTAGTTCCTTTGCTAGTAATGAATTTTAGAAAAGTAGATACAGATTCTGTTTGTCTGTTGGAATTAAATAGCACATACACATAAATTTCCTTGCTCAGTCAGCTGAAAGGCTCTAGAAAGGATCCCTCAATAACAAAGGCTACGTCTAAGACCTAGATCTTGGACGTCTTTGGAGAAGTGGATGATTTTAGAACTAGAGCAGGGAATGAATGAGATGAGTCTGGGGAATCATGTAGTATCAGAAAATAAGGAAGTGCCCAAATAACAATACATTCATGATGTATTAAAGGAACACAGTTGCTAACTGAAAGAGATCTCAATGGCTGATGCTGGAAAAAAGGTATGCTTTGGAAAAAAGTAGATTTATGAGGATAAGTTTGGATTTTAGGATAGAGACAATGTTTCAATGAACAATTTGAATTTAAACTAATTTTGTGGAACAGTGTTAACTAATTGAATTTAAGTTCCTTGAGAGAAATGACCTTACCTCTTTTTCCTAACATTATAGTCTGTCTTTCACCACAGTTGGTATTGTAGGCATCTGGGGAAACTACCCCTTTCCCCTTTTGGTACCCTGAAAACTCAACTCACAGTTAAGACAGATTAATAAAAGAAAGGTTTATCGATCATACCCATTGGGAGAATCACAAAGTAATTATCCAGTATCCCAATGGAACACAGATATTTTTATACTAGTCCTTTTGGATGGGAGGAGACGATGAAAAGTACAGGTAATTCTGTTTAGGGGCTATAAACAGTTGCTAGAGAGGATGAACAGATATTTGAGAGAGCGCATGAATGGGGTAAAACAGATTGACTTGTAAAGTAACCTCAGACTCAGACACCATGTTTCTTTTTTGGCCCGCTTCTGTGCAGAGCCTGCCTTGGAGCTATCACGTTAGCCCACTTACTGCTTTCTCTCCCTCATTTGTCAACTGCTTACTGATTTAGAATTAATAGAAACAAAGATATCAATAAAAGTTTTTTCCCCATAAATGCTAAAAAACAAAGCTGGTCAAGGAATGTGTGGCTACTTTTTTTTTTTTAAGGTCTGATCATCTTTCTAGATATACAGAATCATTTCTAATCAAGAGTCTGACTTATGCCTCATAAACTACATTTCCTCTGATTGGGCTTATTAGGATTGCACGATTTTTTTTTTTTTTAAAGACTAGAAAGTTGTAATTCGTGATAACTTACCTCAGAAGAAAGTGAATGTAGAGGGAGGACAGATCTGCAAGTGGAGTCTTATTAAAGTGCCTTTGTGAGAAGGGCTGGTGCAAATGACCCTCAAAGATGTGTAACACTGACCTCATCAAAAAAAAAATGAATTCCTCAGCAGGAGGCGGCAGAGGAAAGGGAGAAGAAGAACCCAGGGGGCTTGTCACTGATAGGTTGAAATGGGGGAGTCTATTCAAGAAAGAAGACAGTGGGCAGAACATTAAAAGAAGGAAAATCATATATGCCAGCTTGTTTCTGGGAGCTTTAGGCTATCCAGTATTGTGTGTTCCAGTTTTCACCTTGTGTCTTGGTTGGTCAACATAACATTTAGGAAGCTCATGGTGATTGAAGTGGTGGATACTAATACTAAAATTGCAAGCTACTACAGTCATATATCTAGTACCATTGGAAATAATGTTGGATGTTGTTTATCACAGATAACATACAGAGGGTGTAATAAAAATGTATACACATTTTAAAAAAGGAAAAAACTGTATTCAAATTTCAGTTTTCAATATATACTGTGCTGACAATAAAGGATGAATACAAGCCATGTTGAACACCTCTTGTAATTCAGAAGTCAAATGTGACTTGAGTATAACGCAAGTGCTTGTTGTGACGGGTATTCCTCTTTGTTATTAGTGTATAGCGAGTATTAAAATTTTAATACGGTTTTTTTCTTTTTTAAAGTGTGTGAACTTTTTTTGGCACTCTTTTATTAGTTTATCCACTTGAGAAGAATTAACAGGATAGAGCGAAGATTTAGAAAAGTAATAAGGGAATGAGAATCCATCATAGCAAATCCATTAGTGTTTTCTGGAACAAGAATTATCAGTGAAACAAAGAAGTCTGGATTGTTGAAGTCTGTATCAGTCACACACATTTGGAGCATAGCAGACTACTGATTCCCATGTGCAATTCCTTTCATTAAGGAGATGGGAGATGATGTTATGTCTGAGGGTGTTCTATCAATACACAGAAATATAGGCATTCATCAAAAGATTGATTTTATCATAATTTTTCAGTTGATAAGTACTGTTTTTGGTTTCATAAGCAAGGGTTTCCATAAAATATGGGCCCCAAATATGAGATAATAAAGTCGATGGACTTAATCAGCTACTGATACAAAAGCTATGAAGCAAATTGGAACTCAAGTGGAATGAACTGAGCATTCCACTACTTCTCATTGGGGAAAATAAAATAAATAATAATAAAGACTCAATATAAATAAATAAAGGTTATATGATATGTGACTACATTGGTTATTGCTTAATGATGAGCTAGTGAGAGTACATAATGAAATGTACTTAATTTAACACATGGGATGTCTTTGCTGCAATGGGCGTGATAGAGGAAGGGGCAATATTTCTACCCAGCTACTTTTTATTTTTTTATTTAATTATAGCTGTGTACATTAATGCAATCATGGGGTACAATGTGCTGGTTTTATTCACAATTTGAAATATTTTCATCAAACTGGTTAACATAGCCTTCATCACATTTTCTTAGTTATTATGTTAAAACATTTATATTCTACATTTAATAAATTTTGCATGTACCCTTGGTATCTCAAGAATGGAAGAAAAAGTATCCAATCTACTCAGCCCTACTATGAAACCAATTTATAGCTATCATATGAAAGTTATAACCTAATTATAGCCCAAGAAGAAGGGGAAAGGGAAAGGGGGGGAAGGTTGGGAGTAGGGATGGTAATTGGTGGAACCACATCTACCCAGCTTCTTAAGTTTTCTTCTTTCCAGTCGGTTAAACTGTATGCCACTATGGGTTAATCCACTTCACACGTCTGGATTATCATCAAGGTCTTTGATGGCTGCTCAGAGTGTCAGATCCCATGCTTCGGTCTGATATCTTACCTGGAATTGGCAGAGAAAAAAGCAAACCATAGAAGTGAGACCTATGAGCGGGCTATGCAATGGCTAGAGAGGAATATTTAGCAAGTGATTCTGACTCCTGCTGCTGCTGTTGTGGTCCCAGATCCCTTAAAAGAAAAGAAGCAGTTGTTGGGCCCGGTTGCTCACTCCTGTAATCCTAGCACTCTAGGAGGCAGAGGCAGGTGGATTGCCTGAATTCATATGTTCAAGACCAGCCTGAGCCAGAGCAAGACCCCATCTCTAAAAATAGCCAGGTATTATGGCAAGCACCTGTAGACCTAGCTACTTGGGAGGCTGAGGCAAGGGGATCACTTGATCCCAAGCGTTTGAGGTTGCTATGAGCTATGACGTCATGGCACTCTACTCAGGGTGACAAAATAAGACTCTGTCTCAAAGAAAAGGAAAGGAGAAACAAAGAAAAGAAGCAGTTAAGAGAATAAGCTGAGATGAATAATATTTCTTTCCTATATCATTATCTTTAATGTTTCTCAATAATGTTACATTCTTGTCTAAACAGAACTCTCACACATCCTTCTGAATATATAAACCTTCCTGTTTGACTTCATAATTCAACTCAAATTACATGTAATATAAACAAAATAACTTTATAAATTAATTTTCTAGTTGTTTAACCCTGATTTACGCAAATACATGAGTTAGATTACTAAATTTCTACACAAATTTATTTTTTATACTAGCTTTTGATTTTCTACACATGTAAGTATGCCATCTGTAAATAATGATCATTTCATTTCTTCCTTTTTTATAAGAGACTGTTCTGTATTCGTCTTCCTTTTAATGCCTTTTAATGTATTATTATCAACATTTTTAAATGATTTTGGAAGTGTTTCCTTTTTTTTCTTTTCTCTCGAAAAATTTGCATGGGGTTGGTGCTTTTCTTTTTTCTTTTCCTTTTAAAAATATTTAGTAAAATTCAGCAGTAAAGCCATGTCAGCTTAGAAGTATTATCTTTGTTGTTGTTGGTCTTGGTGATAGTGATGTGTGTGTATATACGTTTGGATGTAAATGTTTGAATTTGTAAATATAGTTTCTTCAATAAATATAGGAAAATTTATATTTTCTTTCTTTTTTGTATTAGTTTGATATGATATGGTTTATAACTATATTTACTAACTATGTTTATGTTCTCTTAACTGATAGATATCAGTAGGATATATGAAATTCTTCCTTTGTTATTCCTTGTATTGATTATTTCTTCCTTTTCTTTATCAGGACTACATGAGGCTTATGAATTTTTTAAATTAACATTCATCTTTCTTTACTCTCTTTCTTCTGTGTTTTAATTTTCTTTTCACTAATTCTTTTACCACCACACTCTAACCCACGTGACTGAGTGAGACCCTATCTCAAAAAGTTCACAAAGAAACACTAACGTATGGCAATTCTCAAAAAATTAGAGAGAAATAGGAATTAATTTAAATAGATGATTAGAAAAAGATAGATAGATAGATACACAGATATTGAGAAAGGGAGTCTTGCCTTGTTGCCCAGGCTAGTCTTGAACTCCAAGCTTCAAACATGGTGTCTCACGCCTTGTAATCCTACACTCCAGGAGGCTCAGGCAGGAGGATTGCTTGTGCTCCGGGGTTAGAGATCATCCTGAGCAGGAGCCAGATCCCATCTCTAAAAATAGCTGGGCTTTGTGGCAGGAGCCTGTAGTCCCAGCTACTCAGGAGACAAAAGGATCACTTCAGCCCAAGAATTTGAGGTTGCTAAAAATTGTGATGCTGCGGCACTCTATCAAGGGCATCAAAGTGATACTTAGTCTCAAAAATAAAAAAAGAAAAGAGAAAATTAACTCAAAAATCATCTTAGACCTAAATATAAAATTTAAAACTGTTTTAATAGGAGATAAATTTTCCCAACTTTTATTTAGGCAAAAATTTATTTAGTAGGTAAAAGATCTAGCCAGTTATCACCAAACTATGATTCAGAAAACAACAAATTGATACATTGTACTTCATTAAACAAACAAAAAAAAAACCTTCTGTAAAATAATTTGACACTTTCGACAGCTGAATAAAGAAATACATTGTTGCATATCCATAAAAATGGGATATTAAAAAATGACCTGTCGATATGACAACATGTATAAATCCCAAAAGTTATTACTGTGGGGAGGCACCGGTAGCTCAGTGAATAGGGCACCAGCCACATACACTGAGGGTGGCGGGTCCGAGCCCGCCCAGGCCTGCTAAACAACAATGACAACTGCAACCAAAAAATTAGCCGGGATGTGGCGGGTGCGGTAGTTCCAGCTATAGGAGGCTGAGGCAAGAGCATCACGTAAGTCCAAGAGTCTGAGGATGCTGTGAGCTGTGACGCTATGGAACTCTACCAAGGATGACATAGTGAGACTCTATCTCAAAAAAAAAAAAAAAGTTATTACTGTGAATGAATGAAGTTACGCCAAATACAACTACATTCAAATCTATAGTTACAGACAGCAGGTCAGTGTTGGCGGAGCAATCTATCTCCTTTTCCACTGTGCTACTTGCTTTCTCTCTCTCTCTCTTTGTCACTCTCCCCATTTTCTTTATTGCCTCCTTCTCATCTCTGTCTCTCTCTCAAATATTCTTGTGGAAGCTCTAGCCAGTTATCAGGCAGAAAAGGAAATAAAATGTATCCAGATTGAAAGGGAAAAGCCATTCTGTCCTTATTCAAAAATAACATGATTGTAGAAAACACAGGTTTGGGGGGAAAAAGTAATATAGTATGCATAATTTTTTATAAAATATTCTTTTTCTTCCAGAAGTGTTCTGAAATACTGAGCCAAATGGGCATTTCTAACTGGGAACATGGGGATAGATTGGACGTCAGAGAAACTCTTTTGAGGAGAGTATCCCTCAGAGAAATCGCCTCTGGCTTCTCTTTCACTGTCTACTAAGGATTTGTCTTAATGATGGCTATCTGAACCTATTTATTTTTCAGAGTCTTATTACAAAATCCTTGACAAGACCAAATGGCTTTCCTTCCAGTATTCAAGGCTATTTCATTATTCCTTCTCATGACTTCCACTTTCTCTGGTGAGTAATTCTTCTCTTGGTCAATGGAAAACTTTATCATTCAGCAGCTGCCCATCATTGAGTCAACTGTGAACAAAGGCCTTGATGAAAATCCTCGTGATTTTTTTCTTAATGCCTGTGCTCATTAATGGAAGATGCATGGGTGGGGTGCTTTTAAAGAGTACTAGATTAAGATTTGATATAGCAAATTTGTTTACAGATTCTTCCCCTTTTATACTAAATACCATCATGCAAGTTATTGCTCCAACTCGACTTCAATGTTATCTACCAAGTGTGGAAATTACCTCCTTTTGACAGAGCTGTTATTATAAACTAACATGAGAGAGTGTGTGAAATGTAGCCAGAAGGTATAAATGAAACCTTATGGATTGAGATTTATTATTTGAACTTTCTTGGGTATTAAGATTACATTAGGTATTATTTGGATTCCAGAAAGACACGACCATAAGTTCTTAATTTATATTTTTTAACAGAAAATAATATTCTTTATTCTGTTATTAGATGGTTACTTTTCTAAGAATAGGTCATTTGTTATTATTATTATTGTTAATCTCTGCTCTTTGGAAGTGCAGGTGTACTTTCTGGAGGGTCCAGAAATAGAAGACGATACCACAAGGTACACTTTCATTTGATGACTAAAAATTAAAACTTTGTTTGTGTGACGGCATCAGGATATATGACTGCATATGCTACTTTTTCCTGCAGCACAGTGTCAGATTTTTGAGCAGAGTCAGGAGATAGTAAATGGGTTACAGCAGGGTTGTTTGAAGAAGTTTGTGATGGGAGGTGATGAGTTGTAGATGTGAGGGGCAAATGAAGCACATATAATGGTGTAAGAGTAGTACAGATGTCAAAGTGGAAAAGTCTTTGTGGCTGGAGCACAAAGGGTTAGAGAGGTATTAGTAGATGACCCAAGGATAATAGATGGAGGCTGGAGACATTTGCTCTTGTAGGCTATAAAGGATTGTAAGGTTGATCTTCAGGAAAAATAGGCAGTGATTTTAGCAAAGGTGTAGACTTTTGGGAGCATTAAAGTGGCTGCAATGAGACCACTTAGATAGATATTGCCATTGTCTTGCAAGAGATGACAGAAATGCTGAATAGAATAGTAGAAATGGAAATTAAAACATATGAGCATGCTTTGTGGCCTGGCTAATTTTATTTATTTATTTAAAAATATTTACACAGTCCTTGCCATATGCCAAAAAGTATTCTAATATTCGATTCCCACCATTGGAATCAAAATTCAGATTAAAATATTCAAATATTCAAAAAAAAATTCAAGTTTACACATTACACATCCAGATGCTCACAATGTGTGGCAAATACTATCCCTGTTTCTAAATCATTAATGTCATTGTTATTTATCTTTTTTTAAATTTTACCTTGGAAATCTATTTTTTTTATTAAATCATAGCTGTGTACATTATTAGTGCAATCAAGAGGCACAATGTACTGAAAAATATGGAATGCTTCATGAATTTGCACGTCATCCTTGCGCAGGGGCCATGCTAATCTTCTCTGTATCGTTCCAATTTTAGTATATGTGCTGTCCAAGCGAGTACGTCATTGTTATTTATCTTAAAATATCTCTTTTTGTAGCCTGACTGTTCTAGGTACAGAAATCTGAAAATAGGCTGCAGCTCTGAATACTTTCCTGTCTGTGCATCAGATGGCAAGACATATGCCAATGACTGTTATTTTTGCCGTGAAGTTAGGTAAGAAACAAAATTTGATTTTCTCCTTATTTATTTTTTTGAGACAGAGTCTCATTCTGTCGCCCTTGGTAGAGTGCCGAGGCATCTCATCGCACAGCAACCTCAAACTCTTGTCTTAAATGATTCTCTTGCTTCAGACTCCCAAGTAGCTGGGACTTCAGGCATCCACTGCAATGCCTGGCTATGTTTGTTGTTGTTGTTGCAGTTGTCATTGTTGATTTTAGTGGCTTGGGCGAGGCTCAAACCTGCCAGGGCCATACCCACTGAGAAATGGGCGCTGCCTAGCTCCTTATTTTAAATATTAACACTTCATTAAAGAATTCTAGGATAATAAACATTGGTGTTAACCCAAACCACAAATTTTAAACACTTAGGTCCTGACACTACATCTATGTGAAAAAAATTATTGTTTCAAAGGGTTTTGTTGTGGAGCTATCTTTATAATTATTTTCACTTAGCATGTCATATCCAAATTAATGAAATGAATGAAATTCATTTAGGCAGATAACAGCAGTAATCACAGATTAATTACTTCACTTCAGGATAAGTTTTGGCTCCTATTTTAGTTATATTAAGATAATATATTTATTACAAAGGTATTTCATCACTTCTATCTATATGGAGCATTTATTTTTTTCTTTCAATACTTTTTAAAGTTAATATATGATCATAAACTTCTCAGGGAAAACCTCCAAAATAATTGGAGGTTGAATGAAACAGTGTAATGCAGGAATGTATCTTAAATATTGTACTTTGAGCTGAAGTTCAGAGATTCTGTTATTTTCTTAACTTTTAGTTAGGCATAATATTTATGTATTCATTTGATCACAAAATAAATATTCAGTTATGCTTAATTTAAAATGGAATCTACTAAACATTACAGTGAGAATCAAGTAATAGAATAAAAAATAGTTTCTCTTTTTCTGGAAGTGATTAAAAATATCATGGCCTTCATAAATTGGGTCAGTATGCATTCTGTTTAAGAACAGAGGGTAGGGTAGGAAGGAGAGATGGTACTAGAGGAAGAAATGTAAGGAAGTCCCCCAGGATTCAGTGAGGCATGGCAGCGATCTGTCCTCTTATGCCCAGAGTGGCAGTAATCTGTCCTCTTATGCTGAGGAGGGATACTGTGTCTGGGAATTAAGAGTAAGAAAACACTTAAAACCTGATTAGATGATCAGAAACATCTCTTCAGGATCTGCCCCAAGGTATAGTTTCCCATTGCAAATTGGTGTTAATGAAGCTAAGTCAGGGAGCAAGGTCAGTACTAAGACAGCAAAGTACAAGACAAAAGCTATCATACTCCACAGAAATGAAATAGGCAACAACGTCAATTAATTTGGAGGCAGCAAAGGCTGCTTCTTTTCTTACAATCCCTCTTTTCAGGACAAAATGCGTATTTCCACAGAAGCACAGTGACCCAGAAAATGTGGTTTCTTTGGCCTAGAGAGGAGAAGGGCTGGCTGCAGAGTGTGCAGACAGGGGCCTGGTCCTGTAGGAAATAGATTCCAGAATGCCTAGTCCTTTGGACAAAATCCTCAATTTGGGAAATCGCAGTGGGCCTCATATAGGATTTATAATGTAATAATCTAAATGTTTTTTTCTTTCTTTTCTCTTTTTAGTCAACGTGGCAACCAACTTAAATTTATTCGTTATTTCCCTTGCTGATTATTTGATATAGCTTTTGTTGTTGTTTGGGGGTTGGGGGGGTTTGGTCTTTATTTTTGTTCTTTGTTATTTTTCTGTTTTGTTTGTTTGTACTTGATGTAGCTTTATATGTGAAATGATTCCTCTTGCCCTGCTTGATTTATTGAAGATATCTAGGATATTCCTATGCTTTTCTGCACGGGGTGAAGAAACTCAGTCTCTGTAAAATATGATTTATATGTTACTTTGATAATAAGGTTTAAACATTTATTAAATTAGTATTTCTTACTCTATTGTTTTTACTAAATGTCCTGCTTTAGAAAATATAGAACATTAATTTTTATAAAAACAATGATCTGTTAAAAAAAAAAAGAAAAAAAACATGATCTGCTTAATAAAAAGATTAACCATGCAAAAATATGATGTGTCTTGTAGGGTCTTATTTTCTGTCACTCTCAGATGCCTAAGTTGATGGAACAAAATGAATTCTTAAGAGATTTGTTTATAGTTATAATCCGTTCAAAAGTCTTGAAAGAAAATTAATACTGGAAAATGACTTATTTTCCAGGAATATTATAGTTGTCTAAGAAGTTATATGAATGAGTTTGGTGCCAACAATTTAAAATTGTGGATTAGTAGCATTCTGTTTTACATTAAATCATTAAAGTAAAGCCCGTGTACCACCTTGTTTTGGTTTACAATAAAATACTACCTTTGTTGTCTCATGGCATAGTCTTTGCCTTTAATGAGGAAGTGTGCAAAAGATTGCTTGATATTTTCTTAAAAGTTTTTTGGTTAAGCATGGAAGAGAAAGCCTTACTTATTTTGTATACACTACTTCAAAAAAGTATGTGAAGGTTCTAGTATTTGTTATGTCCTTGGGTCTTCATAAAATGTGAGTTAGGTAGAATGACATCCATCTTTTAACAATGAGAAACTGGGACTTAAGATTTTAAATATACTAAAATATTTATCGTGATAATAAAGATTAATGTTATTAAACAGCTTTACTCTTTGTAGGAGATGAGAAAGCAGAGAGGCTGCCTGACATGCATTTCTATAGTTCTAAGTTGAACATCTTTACTTTAATGGAGAAATACATAAATAATTTCATAGTCTGGTTGGGTAGAAGAATCAGAAATAGCCCACATTAAGCCTTATCAGTAAATACTTCAATTGAAAGTATTTTTGATTTTTAAGATAAATACATCAATTATCACTTTCACTTTATATCCATAGATATTGTACAACATGAGTTGTTTATTTATGTCCCTATCTTAATCTGGAACATGGCTTCTCTTTAAAAGGCTGACATTTTTTGTACATTTTCACATGTCATATCATCAGTCCTGCCTTTAGATGTCACACATGCTGACGCTTCTGCTTCTCATTTCAGAGCTTCTACTTAACTGGGCCTACCATAGATACTCCTTTGCATCCTTGCTGGCCTCCTGAATTTTGACCCTCCTATTTGCTTTCTTTGACTACCAGGACCTTTTAGAAATAAAGACATTGGACAATTCACTGTATTAAAGCGTTTCTGATAAAAAAGGGAAGTCAGTGGCATTTAACCAATTTCTTTCCAAACTGATACACTGAAAATATTATAGAGACAATCTAAGTTTGTGTGGGGGAGGCAAGTAGAGACTTAAGTTTTCTCAACTCAAGTTCAGTGGTAGCAGATAAAATCAAATTCTGTTTGAGTTGTATATTTTAAACATTGATCTTATTTTGCGGGTTACCAAGTTAGATGCTTTTTAAAAGATGTTTCAATATTAACTAATTAATTATATTATTGGTCATGTTCTATATTGTTTAATACACATTAGTACCTTAATAGATGCATACAACTAAAGTAAATATACATATATTTGGTGAGGGTAAATTATAAGAAAATTAACCTATTTTGTAATGGTATTAAAAATGCTTGCAAGCAACTGATCTCTGATTTAGCCTTGTGCCTCACTGTTCAGGAAAGGTAAATGAAACATAGAGAAAGGAACTTACATGGGTAAGCGGGAGACCGCTTATCCTAATGATCAGAATTATCAGTTTTTTACCTTTCTCTTGTTTCAAATGTCATGTCATATATGTATCTTTGGCATAAGGCCGAAAATTCAGATGCAATATAAAGTGCTGCCTTGGCGTCTTTGAGCATGGATACACAGTGGACAAAAAATATAAAATCTGACATGAACAACATAAAATAAGGGAACAGTTAAAGTGTAGCATTTTTGTAAAAGTTATCATTTTAAAATAAAATGTTGTAACTGTAGCAGGTTTTATGTAGGCCTCATAGTAACCACAAAGAGAAAATAAGTAGTAGATGTACACAAGATAAAGAGAAAGGAATCAAAGTATATTTTCATAAAAGAAATCAAATCACAAAGATAGATAGCAAGAGTGGGGAAAAAGAGTACAAAGGAAATACAAAACAGAAAGAAAACAACAAAATATCAATGGTAAGTCTTTACTTATCCATAATTAATTTAATGTAACTAGACTAAATTCTCCAGTGAAAAGACATAGAATGGCTGAATGGATTTAAAATGAACAGCTATACAGTGCCAATGAGAGACTTACTTTAGCTTTAAGAGCACACAGTTGCCAATAGGGAATACATGGAAAAAATATTCCATGCAAATGGTAACAGAGAGCATCAGTGCCTATAGTTATATTAGGCAAAATAGACTTTCAGTCTAAATCTGTCACAAATGACGAAGAAGGCTATAATATAATGATAAAGGGTCAATTCATCAAGAGGATAAAGGAACTATGAATATTATGCACCCAACATGAAGCAGTTAAATATATAAAGCAAATATTAATAGAAGTGAAGGGAAAAATAGACAGCAATACAAAAACCGTAAGGTATTTGAATACCTGACTTTCAACAATGGAATGATCATCCAAGAAGAATATCAGTAAGATAACAGTGGACCTGACAGGCACAGAAGATAAATACTGCATGTTCTTATGTGTAGGAGCTAAACAAAGTTACCAATAAGCCCATACAAGTAGAATTATGGTTATTAGAAGCTGGGAAAAGGAGGGAGAAGGAAAGATAAGTAGAGGTTGGCTAAGGGATATAAAAACACAGCTAGATAAGAGAAATAAGTTATATAATTGTCAATAATTTAATGGATATATTAAAAAATATGGAGGAAAGAATTCTGTTACTGGCACAAAATATAATAAATATTTGAGGTGATCGATATCCTAACTACCCCAGTTTCATCATGGCATATTGTACACTTGTATTAAAACATCACTCTCTGCCCCATATTATGTATAATCACTACATGTTAACTAAAAATCAAAGAAACAATTTTTTATGCATTAAGCAGATATAACTATATATGTATGGAACATTCTATCCAATAGCAACAGGATACACATTCATTTCAAGTGTAAGCAGAATATTCAGCTAAATCATATAAATCATATATTAGGCAACAGAATTAATGTTAACATTTTGTTAAGTACCTTTTCCAATCACATTAGTATACAACTAGAGTTCCAAAACAGAAGAAAAATTAAACATTCACAAAATTGTGGAAATTATACAACACAAACTGAACAACCAATGAATCAAAAGAAATCAAAAGGGAATTCAAAAAATTGATCAAAACAAACGAAAAATGCCAAAAGCCCAGAACATGTCAAAACACATGGGATACCGCAAAATCAGTTTCAAGAAAGGGTTGTAGAGACAAACATCTACATTTAAAAAAAGACCTCAAATAAAGAACTTAACGCTTCACCTTAAGAAACCAAGAAAATAAGCACAAACTAAGCTTTAAACTAGCAGAAGGAAGAAAATAATAAAGATCAGACAAACAAATTAGACTAGAAAAATAATAGAAAACTAAATAAAACTAAAAGTTGCTTTTTGAAAAGATAACAAAATGGCAAATTTTCAGCTAAACTGAAAAAAGAGAGAGAAAATTAGGTAAAATCAGAAATAAGAATGGATAACATTCAAACATGCAAACTACTGACTGACACACAAGGAAATGGATTGCTGAACAGACCAATAATAAGTCAGGTAATAGAAAGTTTTTCCACCAATGAAAAATCAGGATTGGAAGCCTTTGGGCCTAAATTCTACCAAACATTTAAAGAATAACTGATACCAATCCTTTTCAAACTCTTCCACAAATTGATGAGGAGAAAATACTTGAAAACATATTGTGGAATTGTACAATGCCTGCATTGCCCTGATACTGAAATCAGATCTAAGCACTGCAAGAAAAATAAATACAGACCAATATTCCTGATAAAAATGGATGCAGAATTCCTCTACAAAATATTGGCAAGCACAGTTCAATAGTACATTTTAGGAAACATTCATATTAAGCGGGATTTACAACAGGAATGGAAGGATGGTATAAAATACATAAATTAATACATGTGGTATACCATGGTAAGAGAATGAAAGACAAAAGCCACTGTCATCATATTAATAGATACAGAAAAAGAATTTGAAAAAAAATCAATATTATTTTGGGATTAAAAACACTGTAGAATTTAGATGTAAAAGAATACACCCTAACATGATAAAAGCCAAATATATTACATTCACAGCTGACATCATATTCAACTGTGAAAAATAAAAAGTCTTTTCCTCCAAATCAGAAATAAAACAAGGATACCCACTCTTGCCTCATCTATTCAACAAAGTACTAGAAGTCTTTGCATCAAGCGAAAAAGCTATGCACAATAAGAGATGCAATCAACAGACTGAAGAAAAAAATCTAAGTAGGAGAAAATATTTGTAGAATATCTGCAAATCTGATGGGAGTAACATTTAAACAGCAGGAAAACAACTCAATTTTTAAAAGGGCTAAGACCTGAATAATCATTTCTCAAAGAAGATATAGGCCAACAGGTATATGAAAAATGCTTAAGATCACTAGTCACAAGAGAAATGCATATTAAAATCATAATGAGATATGTCACCCTAAACCTGTTAGGTTATCTACTGTCAAGAAGTATTTGTAGGTGAAGATGTGGAGGAAAAGGGAATCTTTCACACTACTCATGAGAATGTAAATTAGCATGACCATTAAGGAAACAGTATGGGGGTTTCTCAAAAACCTAAATGTAGAACTACCATATGATCTAGAAATCTCACTTCTTGATATGTATCCAAAACAAAATGACACCAGTATGTCAAAGAGATATCTGTACTCCCATATTCATAGTATTAATAGTATTATTCACAATAGCCAAAATATGGAGTCAGTTAATGAACAGATAAAGAAAATGTAGTATGGAGTACTATTTAGGTTTAATAAAGAAAATTCTGTCATTTGTAACATGGTTGAACCTGAAGGACATTATGCTAAGTGAAAAAAGCCACACACAGAAAGACACATACCACATGACCACTTATGTATGGAATCCAAAACAAAGTAGAACTTACAGAAAGAAAAAGTAGAATGGTAGCCACCAGAGTTAGTGGTTGTGTAGAGAAAGGAGGGCTCTAGAGATATTGGTCAAATCTGTTAGACAGAAGGAATAATTTCAGGGGATCTACTATACAACATGATTTTTGTAGTTAGCATGTTGTATACTTGAAAATTGCTAAAAGAATAAATTTTAAATGTTTTCCTACAAAAATAATGTTTTTGAGGAAATTAATATGTTAATTAGCTTATTTAGTCACCCACAATATATCCATATATCAAAATATCATTGTACACCATAAAGAAATACAATTTTAAAATTAAAAACTACAATAACATTTACGTCTATACGCCCCCATAAGATAATTAAGTAAAAGGCTAAAAAATGATGTATAAGAGAAAAGCTTCCAAAGAATGAAATCAAAGAAGAACTAATAAATGCAGAAATATTTTATGTTTAAGGATAGGAAGATTGAATATTGTCAAACTGACAATTCTTCTGAACTTGAACTTAAGATGAAATGCAATGCCAGCCCAAATCCAGACATGTCATGTCTGAATGTTAGAAACTATTTCTGAAGTTTATATGGAGAGGTAAAACATCTTGAATATCCAATACAATAAAGAAGAAGCAAAATATAGTTGGAAGACTGACACATAGTATCAAATCCACAGTACTCAAGATAGTGGCAAAATAAGACAAATACATCAGTGTGACAGAATAGAGAACCAAGAAAGAAAATTACATAAGTATAGGCAATTCATGTCTGACAAAAGAGCAAAAGCAATACAACTGAGCAAAGGTAATGTTTTCAATAAATGGTGTTTGACCAACTGGACATCGAATACAAAACAATGAATTTAGATACAGAAATTATGGCCTTCACTAAAATTAACTCAGAATAAATTATAGGCCTCAACATAAAGCAGAAATCTAAAAAACTCAAAGATTATAACAGAAAAGAATGGCAATGATATTTTAGAGACAACACCAAAATTATGGGTAATAAAAAAAAGAATCTAGTAGGATTTCATTAAAATTTTAAAAATCTACTCCATGAAAGATAATGTCAACATAATGGAAGGACAAGTAACACAAAAGGAGAAAGTATTTTCAAAATACATATTTGATAAAAAAGATTTTTATCAAATATGTACAAATAATAATTGAAATTCAGCAATAGGAAAAGAAAACAACCCACTTAAAAAATTGGCCAAAGACCTGAACAGACACTTTAACAAAGATACATACCAAATAAGCACATGCAAAGATGCTTCACATTAGATGATATCAAGGAAATTCAAGTCACAGCACTAATGAGATGGCCCTATACACTTAATAGAATGTCCCAATCAAGAGCATTGACAACATCAAATACAAATGATGGTGTGAGGCAATAGGAACTCTTTCATTGCTGGTGGGAATGCCAATGGAGTAGCCACTTTAGAAGACAGTTTGACAGTTTCTGACAGCACTAACCATACTCTTAGCTTGAGATGCAGCAATCCCTCTTCTTCATACTTACCCAAAGGAATTGAAAAATTGCATTCACATGACAATCTGTACATGGATGTTTATATGCCTGTAGTTCAGAATTACTATAATTGGAAGCAACTAAAATGTCCTTTGGTATATGAATGGTTAAATAAACCAGGGTATAACCAATAGAGGAGTACTATTCAGCACTAAAGAGAGAAGAGCTATCAAGCCATGAAAAGAAATGAAGAAAATTTAAATGTGTATTACTAAGTGAAAGATTACAATATGAAAATGCTGCATACTTGATGATTCTGACTATATGACATTCTGAAAAGGCAATGCTAAAGAGACAGTGAAAAGATCAGTGATTGCCAAGGGTTCTGGGGATATTTAGGGCAATGAGACAGCTTTGTATGATTCTATTGTAATAGATACACATCACTGTAAATTTGTCTAAACCCATTGAGTGTACAAATCCAAAAGTGAGCCCTTACATAATCTATGGACTCAGGGTTACAGTCATTTGCAAATCTATGTTCATCAGTTTCAACAAATGTGTCAGTCTGGTGTGGGTTGTAGATAATGGAGAGGCTATGTGCTATGGGAGAAAGGCAATAGGAGAGAAATCTCTGTATCTTCCTCTCAAGTTTGCTGTGAACCTAAAACTGCTCTGAAAAGTCCATTAATGGAAAAACAATTCTCTCTCTCTGTTCCTCTTGCTATATACCTATATACATATATACACATATACATATGTACATATATGTATATATATGAGACAGTATTTGCAATGTGTGTGTCTCTCTCCCTCATATATATATGATATTTACAAGAGAATTTATTTTCATTACATAGTGTATATATATATGGAAGAGAGAGACACACACACACATATACATATTTGTGTTTGTGACCATAACAAAATCAAACAAATCTATTATCTATTTGTTTCAAGTTTCAAAAGAATCAGCCATTTGGGGATCAACTTTTTTTGCGTATGCGGATAGTACTTGCTATATTTAGCACTTATATATTTTTTCTTTAAATTGATTAACTATTTTTTATTTAGGGCAATTTAAACTGATGTTATTATTTTAAAGGGCTACTTTTATTTTCAAAATACATTTTAACACAAATATATAACTATTAACTTTTTTCAAAATATCATATTACATATTGTATACCCAAAATACCTGTTTAGTGCTTCAGGAATCATTTTGTGAATACTTCTCCTACAATTTTTCTATGGATTTTAGGATACTGGTTTTTTTTTGATTTTTTTTTTTTTTTTTTTTTGGCAGGGCCGGGTTTGAACCTATCACCTCCAGCATATGGAGCTGGTGCCCTACTCCTTTGAGCCACAGGTGCTTTTCATATTTTAATTTACACACTGGTGAATGCCTACCATATGCAAGGAATTCTGTAAAGCACAGATGACAAGATCATAGAATGTCACAAATACAAGATACATTTAGCCGAAATTTTTCACTTTATAATGGGAAAGTGAGGATCAAGAAAAAAATCACTTGAGTTCCAAAAGCAAATGTCAATGCCTAGTTTTGAGTCCTACTGCAGTGTTCTCTGCACTGTATATTTGTTTACTGAATAATGGTCACGGGGCCTTTCATAGTCTGTGACCAGGTGAGATGTAGAATAGCTTATAGCATTTGATACTACCACATAATAGAGATTGCTTTCTAGCCTCTTGTAGTAGAAGAGTCAAAAGTCTTAAAATCGTGGGTCCACGCTATGTGGTTTCACAGTGATTACAAGATAGAAAGCAGATTGTCCAAGGACGTGATGCTTGCTAGTTCATGTATCATCTCTGCCCCTCTCATATCCTGATTTTTTTTGTCTTTTCAAACTACTTTACTTCCAATTTATATGCAAATTTATGTTTAAAAGGCCAAGATTTTCTCCCTTGAAATGCTCACAGTAGAACATTTCAATCGATGTTTTTTATTTTTCTTTTTTTTGAGACAGAGTCTCAAGCTGTTGCCCTGGATAGAGTGCTGTAGCGTCACAGCTCACAGCAACCTCAAACTCTTGGGCTTAAGCGATTCTCCTGCTTTAGCCTCCCAGGTAGCTGGGACTACAGGCGCCTGCCGCAATGCCTGTCTATTTTTGTCGTTGTTGCTGTTGTCATTGTTGTTTTAGCTGGCCCAGGCCGGGTTTGAACCTGGCTGCCTCAGTGTATGTGGCCAGCACCCTACCCTCTGAGCTACAACCACAGCCAGTTGACCTCTTTTCATATGATGATCATAAAATGTTCCTTCGATAGTACAGCCTAATATAGTATGTAGATTCAATTGTGGCTTGCATCACACACTACTTTCAGAGATAAATAAAATGGCAAAACATAAAAGCATCGCTACTTTTGTTGTGTGTGTGCAGAAGGTTTTAGCAAATATAAAAAAAATTGGATCTTTAATCTTTTGTCATTTAACAAACTGTTACGAAATCTTGAAACTTTCTTCTTTTTCCTCTCTTTTTAAAATTTCAGAATATTTTGGGGCAACAAATATTTTGGCTGCATGAATTGCTTTTGAACAGTTTAAGTCAGAGTTATAAGTGTGCCCATTACTCAGATGACGTGCCTTCTCCCACCTCCCACCTGCTTGATTTCTCTTGAGGTTTACTTCCATATTGCACATGAGCGTTGATCAATTAATTCCAATTTAATAGTGAGAACATGTGGTGTTTGTTTTTCCATTCTTGTGAAACTTCTCTTGAAAGAATGGTTTCCAGTTCCATCCAGGATATTATAAAAGGTATTAATTCACCATTTCTTTTTATGGCTCAGTAGTACTCCATGGTATACATATATTACCTTTTGCTAATCCACTCATGTAGTGATGGGCACTTGGGTTGATCACACATATTTGCACCTGTGAATTGTGCTGCAATGTTCCAGTGCAAGTGACAAGTGTCTTTTTGATTAAGTGGCTCTTTTTCCTTTTTGGGGAAATACATGTACTCAGTAGGGGAATTACTGGATCAAATGCTCTACTTTTGATTCTTTGAGGTACCTCCATACTACTTTCCACAGAGGTTATAGTAGTTTCCAGTCCCACCCACAGTGCATAAGTATTCCTTTCTTTTTACATGTATACCAGCATCTGTTGTTTTGGGACTTCTTGATAAAAAAGCTATTCTTGGGATCTCATGTATTCATGTTTGATATGAGGACAATTAATGACAATTATTGACACGGTGGGGGTGAGGGAATGGGAGAGCAGAGAGAGAAAGAATGAGGAAGGGGTGGGGAAAGGAAGAGCAGAGAGAGGGAAGGAGCGAGGGGGGTGGGGTCTTGGTGTGTGCCACACCTTTTGGGGGCAAAACACGATTGTAAGAGGGACTTTACCCAACAAATGCAATAAGTGTGACATGGTTTCTTGTGCCCTCAATGAATCCCCAACAATAAATAAAATAAAAAATTAAAAAATTAAATAAAAAAAGCTATTCTTGTTAAAGTTAGATAATATCTCATTGCAGTTTTGATTTGGATTTCTCTGATGATTAGAGACAAACATTTTTCATATGTTTATTGACCATGAATCTATCTTCTTTTGAAAAGCTTCTGTTCATATCTTTTGCCTACTTTTTATTTAGAAAAGTAGAATTTTATAAGAATTTATTTTGCATATGGTTCTATGGACCTTCTAAAGACAATCAACACATTCTCAAAAAATCTTAAATAGAT